>CM033643.1:179347580-179407749 GCA_019512145.1 Engystomops pustulosus
ACTTCTCTCCAGAAAAAACATCAGGGACAGACTGATATTCTGTAAAAGGTACAGGGAGTGGAATGTTGAGGACTGGGGTAAAGTCATTTTCTCTGATGAATCCCCTTTCTGATTGTTTGGAAAACAGCTT
The DNA here is from genome assembly GCA_019512145.1 of Engystomops pustulosus. NCBI lineage: Eukaryota > Metazoa > Chordata > Amphibia > Anura > Leptodactylidae > Engystomops > Engystomops pustulosus. The sequence continues at coordinate 179,347,711 of CM033643.1, forward strand.
GTTTGGGAAAGACAAGGTGAGCGATACCACCAGTCTTGTCTCATGCCAACTATAAAGCATCCTGCAACCATTCATATGTGGGGTTGCTTCTCAGTCAAGGGAATCAGCTCTCTCACAGTCTTGCCTAAAAACACATTCATGAATAAAGAATGGTACCAGAATGTCCTCCAAGAGCAACTTCTCCCAACCGTCCAAGAGCAGTTTAGTGATCAACAATGCCTTTTCCAACATGATGGATCACCTTGCCATAAAGCAAAGGTAAAAACTAAATGGTTCAGGGAACAAAACATTTTGGGTCCATGGCCTGGAAACTCCCCAGATCTTAATCCCATTGAGAATCCCATTGTGGACAAACAAAACCCAACAAATTGTGACAAATGCAAGCATTGATTGTGCAAGAATGGAATGCTATCAGTCAGGATTTGGTCCAGAAGTTGATTGAGAGCTGCCACGGAGAATTGCAGAGGTCCTGAAGAAGAAGGGTCTACACTGCAAATATTGACTTTCTGCATTAACTCATTCTAACTGTCAGTAAAAGCTTTTGTTACTCATAATATGATTGCACTTGTATTTCTGTATGTGATAAAAACATCTGACAAACACACATAAAAACCAGAGGGCAACAGATCATGTGAAAATATAATATTTGTGTCATTCCCAAAACTTATGGCCATGACTGTAGTGGGAAAAAAATTTGACCCTTCCTTTCCATTGGAGAAAAGAAATAATCCTGTTAGTTATTCCTAATATTGTCAGTTAAAGCATCAGTTACGTTACATACCATATGATTTTAACAAATCAATACACTTTGTCCAAAAAGCAAGTAACCAAGTGCTGGTGGTCGTATATAATGACTGTTCATGACTTGGTCTTGAATGCTCTGCCCTCTTCTGAAGGTTATATCTGGTCGTCATGGCCAGTTTCAGACAAAGTGGGGCCTTGAGCAAAACTAAAAGTGGGGCCACAAAATAAAAATATTTTATGAACAGTCACAGTCAGTAAGAGGCTCCTTTAGTAGTATGGTAAGGCAATCTGTAATATGGGACTGTAGGAGAATTTTATAGGAGATAGACAAATGAAAGGTAGATTGATTATAGGAGATAAATATAAAAGATAATATGGATACATAGATAAAAGATAGATTTATAGATAGATGATAGATTTATATATGCAGAAATATAAAATAGATTATATATAGTTAATTGATAAAAGATAAATATGAGAGATAGATACAGTAGAAGAGAGAGAGAAGATCGATGGATAGATAATATTTAGGAGATAGATATGTAGATAGAAGATATATAGATAAATAGACAAAAAAGCCAGATTAATAAATGTTTAGGTGGAAATAGGAAATAGACAAATTATAGGAGATAGATAACAGGACAGATAGATGGTAGATATATAGACAGCAGATAGATGATAAGCATCTTCACCCGGGCATTCAACCAAAAGGTATAAAAAGAGCAATACATCATCTTCCCACAAATGTCCACATGCAAGGGGCCCCTTTAGGACATCATTCCCGGGCAAATGTTCAGTTTGCTGCCCCCTAACGCCGGCCCTACTCATTTTGGGCCTATATATCTTTTGAGGTCCTCAACCTTTAGGAGGATACCCTAAAGTTTGATAAGAATGTCCCTAATTTTTTTGCGAACATTCTCATAAGTATCAATAATTATGAAAGTCTAGGAGTTATTATCCTTCTACTTGCGTGTCAGGCGAGTTCTCTCTCCAGACAGAGTTTTTGTGGGATGTTTTTAGGATACGGTATTGATATAACCTTTGGAGGAATCTCTTTCTGAGATGCTTACTCCTTGAACATTGCAGTTTTTGAACAGTTTCCTCTCCATTATAAATATTGGCAGTATTGTATACCTTTTTTAAAGCATTTGTGTGAGCACTTTTGTAGTGGAGGAGACATTTTGAGGCCATTTTCTTTCTAAACACTTTTGACACTATTCCTTCTCCTTTTCATAAGAACATCAAATAATGATGTTCTTGTCATAATCCCATGTAAGATGGATTCCTACATTATTGACAGTTGATGTATGGAAGACAAAAATCTGTCCTCTGTCTCTCTCCAGAGAATGAAAATATCATTGTTGAACCTCAGGCAGAAGCAGATATGATCCTGCCACGGGCTCATCGCCAAAGATCGCTGTGGCCTTCTACCCACTAGATAGATACCATTCAGTTTTAGAAAACAATCCATTGTATTTTTGATGTAAGATGGGAGAGTCTAAACAAACGGCCTCAGGATGATGTCCACATAGATTCTGATGTACTGGTTGAAACTATTAAAGGGGTATTCCAGGAATCAGCATAATTCAGATACAAATGGGTACTCAAAATATAAGCTAATGTGTAATTAGTTGTTATTTAAAATTTTGCTCCCCTTAGCAGAAAATGCTGGTGACATGCAATGTAATGAAGAATTAATATGCTACTGGCCCTTTAATCAGTCCGTTAATTTCCTCCGCGCGGTCCGTTGTGGAGCAGACACAGGAGAGAAGATGGCCGCTGGTCACATGTCCACATCACATGTCCTGCACCTGCCTGGGCAGGTCATGTGATCACCACTAGGTTTGGCTGTATTCGTTTGGTTGAAGTGCATCCAGTATGGACAGTGTTGTGGTGATGTGCAGTAATGGCAGTTACACATCATTACTAAGGTAACAGAGCAAGATAATCTGTTATATCATCACTGAGAGCAGAGAATAAGAGGTAGGAGGAGTTACTGAGAACTAAAGGATCATGGAACTTGTAGTTTCCAGTGGCGGCCATCTTAGTGATAACTCCACCTACTTTAGAGAGGCCATACATTTTGTAAATCATAAAATCAAACTATTTAAGCTCTGTTTTGTGACTAATGACATTGAGTATTGTTGTATTCATTTATTTATAGCATTATGGGTTTTTGTGTCAGACGATCATATTCCCGGAATACCCCTTTAATGCCCACCACTATTGGTCTGCCATATAAGGGATCCAGACCCTTGTGGGCTTTTTGTATGGCATAAAAGTAATGGAAATTGTGGATTCATGAAGTTATACCCTTTTTGCTTTTGAGCTGTGTTGCTCGGGTCCTATCCTTACTTTAGTGTCAGCGATAATTGAGTAAAAAATCCAAGAAACTGTAAAACACAATAGTAATATATTTTATACTTAAATTTATGGAAACCTTAGACATAATCCCCTAATTATTATTAGTTTAAGAGAAGATGTTAATATACTTTGCCTTCCTTTGTCAGTCTTTCCATACCAGTGATGTTGAACCTTTTACAGGTCGAATGCCCAAAACCATAACCCACCTATTTATTGCAAATGGCAATTCAAGCAGTAACTTATTGCAATCTTCTTGCTACATGTTGTACCACAGCTTTCAATGGTCCTGAGGACACCAATATATTTGTCAGAAGGAGGGGAAATTTGGATTGCCATTGCTCCTTAACAGCCCTTGGACAGAAATGTTGAGGCTCCCATAATAGGAGCTCAAATGATAACCTATCGTTGTGCACACCTCATCTAACTTCAGGTAGACCAAGATGTTTAGATGAGGATGAAAGAGAGATCCAGCTCACCTCCTGGAGTACTAGAGGATCCGGCACGGGCCACCTATCTGCGTGGGTATATTAATCCGGTCAGGAAAGAAAGCACGGTGGAAATTTTTATTTGCTACTTATGCATTGAATAAATAAGTTATCAGAGTTTGGAACCAGGCTGGACCGTGCTTTCTTTCCTGACCAGACCAGGATGTTTCACTTTAAAATAACGCTAAGCATGGCATGTGCTGGGCTATCTGGGAGGATTCCAAAGTCCTGTATGGTGAACTCAGCCCTGGGGCAACAGCCTGAGTGCCCACTGAGATGGTCACCCACACCATAGGTTGGCCACCACTGTTCTAGACTATATATTGATAAAAGACAGAATGATTCTTTCAGATTTTTTTGCATACCAATGACTTAATGAATACAGCTTCTAAATTTGCATAAAATGTAACTTTTTCTTAATGTTTTCTATTTAGCCATACCTCGGGCATGCACAAATTTTGCTATGTGTATGATGTGATTACTGGCCTTTTATCTCCTATGTGCAGACACTAATTGTCACAACACCTGGTGTTCTATTATAGAAACCTTTTCTGAAATCATTTCCAACATGTTGACAGCCCAGGAAGGTAGGTAGGATCATATTCCCAAAACTATGTGTTCAATATAATCCAAACTAAATTTTAAGCAATAGAAAAAACAAAAGTGTCTGCACTTTTTTCTATCACAGACTCCTATTATTACATCCGCCACTGGTTTTTCATAAAAGACCATACAGAATGAACGCTTGACAGGCAGAAACCAAAATTAGACATCCTTTGACACTTTTTTTTTTGTCGTTTCTATGTTTTCAGCAACTTCCATCCAATCCATCAGGCTAATAAGAATGGTAAACATGAGAAGGATTTACTGAATGACAGTTCATTTTCTGTATAGTTTTATGATTTAGTTCCATACCTGCAGGGCAAAACAAAGCAGAAAAATCTCAAGCAACGTCTGATGCCGATACAGCAAGAAGATTGATGTTGCCTACTTGTAAAAGGTTGCTTAAAATATACTAGCAACAGGTAATACAAAAATTCCTTTCTTTAATTCATTTCATATATTTGTGGACATTTATGTTGATTTGCTTCTAACCATATTATCAAAGAGATCTGTCACTGTAACCTAGTACATAAATTATGCACATTTAACATGGCTGTATTAACAAAGTGAAGTGTGCAGTCCCTAAATGAATTACTTGCATGTAAAGGACATCAGACGAATGAGATTAGGGATTTGAAGGCAAATTAAATTACATTTTAATAAAGTAATTATTTCTGCACAAGTATAAAACTATTATGAGACCATACGTGCGACCAGAGAGTTGAACGCAGTGAAGCTTACCTCTTATGACAGCCATTTGAGAGGTATTTTGTATTGTGCTGCAGCCCAAAGGTGCATTTCCAATTCTAATGTGCTTTTCATTAAAATAAAGTAATAACTTAAATTAAAACAGAGAACTGATTAAAATAAAGAGACAGAGAAAAATTTAAAATGTTTGAATAGAAATGTTTGGTGGCTCATCACAAAAAAAAAAGTAAAATAAAGTGGGAGAATTTCATTATAATGATAAAAATATAACAGGATAAAAATAATGCAAAAAAGTATGATTAAAAAAGTATGACTACTTAAAATACATTTTTTCATGACGTCCCCCATGACAGCCCACCTGGAGGATTACCCCCTGACCTCTGCAGGGACAGGAAAAAGAGAGGTTAAATGTTCCTCCCCCTGGATCCCTCTCCAGTGTTCTTTCTGTCCCTACACAGGTCAGGGGGAAGAGAGGGCCTCTCTCCTTTCTCATCTCCTTCGGGGGTGGGAGTGGAGGGGGACGCAATGGAGGCCTGGTACATGGTACTAAGATCCTCCCCCCCAGTGCCTTGATCAAATTCCTTCAAAGAAGAGGTTATGGCGCCTATGCTATGTTCCTTATGGGATCTTCGGCGGTACCATGTGTTCCGGCTCCCGATGGTGGAACGCACCATGCGTTCCACAGGCCGCGACTACAACTTCCGGTTTGGCACATCGCACCGGAAGTGAAGCCGGCCTTCAGCTATTAGTACTCAGGAGTCAGGAACGAGAATCGGCAAGTTTAAAAAGCCGGGTAGCGTGGTCTACCAAAACTGGCGCAGGTTATCTGTATTGCTATTTGTGTTGCACACCACAGGTCAGTGTTCACTCTGTCGCATCCTATCCTGCACCCGCTTCTGCTCATACCTCAGGCTCCTCCCTTGTCTACAGGTATTTTAGGTGAAGACAAGAATGGACTCTAGTCCCCTTCCTCAGACTTCTGTAAGTCTGATGACGGTTCAGGGGAGGCGGGGGGGGGCTATATTATATACATCCTCTTCTATATTGTAGCTTCATTCTCACTCCTAGGAAAAAAAGCAGAAAGAGAAGAAAGATGAAATGAAAGAGGAAAAGAAGGATGATAAATCCAAACTCAAGACACCTCAGTCCCGAAGATGTAACATGTGCATTAACAAACTCCCTGATTCTTATAAGAAACCCATGCGTAAGGACTGTGTAGACAATATCATGCGTGAAGAAAAAACATCTTTTATGGATGAACTAAGATCCATGTTCCAGGAATAGAAGAAAGGTAAATTCAGCTCACCACTCCCAGCTTGTCCTCCACCTGTCGTGAACGGACGATCCCGAGACTCCGGACTTCGCACCAAGGAAGGAAAAAACTTTAGTCCAGCACAGGTTCCGGTGGAGTTAAAAATTGATTTTCCTTTATTTAAACAAAGTAAAAAGCTGAATAGGGCATACACAACATGATATCCCAAGTTACATGTGAAAAGATCTACGCGTTTCTGCCTAGACGACCTTAGTCATGATCTATTGAACAAACATTAAAAATCCATTTAAAACTCAGTAAGCACCACTCTTTCCTGTGATGTCATATGGGCACGTGCTTTCTGCTGGCTTCATGTGAAACCCTTTGTATGCCATATCTAATCCATTATGCTCATCTGTTTTAGCACCCTATTCACACCACTACCTGGTGAGTTACCAATTAGGAGCAGATCCGGGTTGGAAATGAGACTGTAGGGGATAACCTTACATAAATACATTAGAGTCTTTACATTAGAGACAATAATCTAAATGTTGCTTGAGTCAATAAGGATCATTAACAGAGAATTAAGTCCTGTCTTAAGTTTAACCCAGCTGGATGTCTTGTATTCAACAAGAACATCCAGTAGGATTCTCTATTTAATAATTTCTTTCTTATATCTCCTCCCCTCACCGATCTTGTGACTTTTTCTATTCCCTGCCAAGAGAAACTATTGAGGTTACCTCCATGGACATTTTTAAAATGCTTTGACAGCGCTGATATATTAAAGTTATCCTTAGTGGCATCGGACATATGTCTGCATATCCTTTTTTTCAGTGGACCGGTAGTGCAACCTACATATTGTACTAGGCACTCTTTACAAGAGCCCAGATAAACAGCATTAGATGTATTGCAATTAATGTAGGTATTTATTTTATATTTGTTGAATATGAAATGGATTCTTGGTCTTTTTTTACATATTTGCATGATTTGCATATCCTATATCCGCAGCCATAGCTGCCTTTGTATTTTAGTCATGTGTTGTTACCTTTTTTATCCTCTTTATTGGAGAATAAACTCAGGGACACTATAGAACCTAAAGAGGTGCCTCTCCTGGAAACAAATCTCACTCCCGTAGATACTACTTTTTGTAGGTCTGGGTCTAGCATTAAAATGGGTAGATTTTTTCTAATGATGCGTTTTATTTCATTGCATTGCTTACTAAACACTGTAACAAATGTTATGTGCGATTTGTTTTTATTACCGATACCAAAACCCTCAGATTTCTTTTTATCTTGTAATAAACTGTCTCTTGTCTTGTCATTAATTTTCCTTTGCGCTGCAGTTAGTACATGTTCCTTGTAGCCCCTTCTGGATAATCTGCCTTTGATTATTTGAATTTCATTATCTAAATCTTCTTTTCTAGAGCTATTTCTTTTGGCCCTCACCATCTCACCATATGGTATGTTGTTAATAACATGTTTAGGGTGGCTAGACGTGGCCAGGAGGATGGAATTACCTGCAACTTCTTTCCTATATGGAATTGAAATTATTTGGTTGGTTTCTCCCTGTAGTCTAACATCCAGGAACACCACTTCTCTACCCCCAAAATTATAGGTGAAACCAAGATTCATATCATTGGCATTATAATAAGACATCATGTTTACAAAGTCCTCCTCGGAGCCATCCCAAATCCATACTAAATCATCAATGAATCTCCCCATCCATTTTATGTGTTTCCTAAAGGGATTAGTGGGGGAGAAGACAAAGAGTTCTTCCCATTGCGTCATTTAAGTATTCGCAAGTGAGGGGGAAAATTTAGCACACATAGGGGCTCCCCTCACCTGCAAATAAAATTCGGCTTTAAAAACAAAGAAGTTGTGTGACAGAAGGAAACGTGTGACAGAAGGAAACGTGTGACAGACACCAGGTATTCTTTAAGTTCTGGGCTATACGTGCTGTATAAATGACGTTCCAAGAACTGGATACCTAGATCATGTGGTATTGAGGGGTATAATGCTATGACATCACTGGTGGCCAGGCTATAATTTGCATTCCACTCCACACTACGTATAGTTTGCAAAAGATGTTTTGTGTCCCTCAAATAACCAGGGGTGATACTAGCTAATGGTTGTAGAAATGCATCCAGTCACTCCCCAAGGCGCTCCCCCATCTTCCTATACCCACCACTATAGGGCGCATCGGAGGAGGAAAGATGTTCTTATGGACCTTGGGGAGTGAATGGAAAATGGGCATGATGGGGTGTTCCACAAACAGGTACTCCTTCATTCTTTCATTAAAGACCCCCAAAACAAAACCCTCTTGCAGAAGTGTGTTTAGTTTGTGTTTAACTGTGGGTGTGGGGTCACTGTTTAATTTTCTATATGTAGTTTCGTCATTTAAAATCTCTTCATTGAGTTTTTTATATAGGCTGGCATCCATAATGACCACTGTGCCCCCTTTGTCTGCCGGGGCGAACTACAATGTTTTTATTGTTTTAATATCCTTCAAAGCTATTCTTTCCTTGTGTGTTAAATTGTCAGGGCCATTATGACTGTCTGTTCGTAATTTTAATTTTGTGAGGTCCCTTTCCTCCTCCCTTTCCTCCATGGATCCATGTTCCAGTCGAAGTTAAAAGCATAGTTGCATCCCTCTTTCCAGAAGGGCCTTCTCCTAAGAGATTCAAAGCCCCTGAACCCATTCAAGAGGTGGACTCAGATCATGATGATGCTTCTTGTTCCTACCAAGGGGGTGAAGAGGAGCAAATCCTCAAAGTTCAGGAGATGAAGTCAGAATCTAGATTTCTCTTCTCTCTAGACAACTTAGATACATTACTAAACGGGGTCAGAGAGACTGCATATTGAAGATCCGGTGGAAACAAAATCGGTGCAGCTCTTTCCCTGTCTAAAAGCAAAGAAGAAAAGAGTTTTTCCAGTCAATAATGTGCTGGAGGACCTTATTCGGCAAGAATGGGAAGAGCCGGAAAAGAGGCTCTCGGTAGCCAAAGAATTCAGGAATAGGCTGATATTTGATGAAGAAAAATCGAAGTTATTGAATTCAATCCCGAAAGTAGACATACAAGTCACAAAAGTAGTCAAGAAAACCGACCTCCCTTTCAAAGCCGCAACTCAACTAAGGGATCCTATGGACCAAAAATCGGACAACATTCTAAAGAAGACATGGGAGTCAGCGATGTTGAACCTGAAAGCCAATGTCGCAACTACTTCAGTCGCCAGGACTATGACATGTTGGATAAATGGTCTAAAAAATCAGATCATTGGTAGGGCCTCAAAGGAGAATCTTCTAGAGAGTCTTCGTCTTCTAAAATCAGCCACCACTTTCATCGCAGATGCCTCGGTGAATGAGTCAGATTTTCAGCTAAGGAAGGAGCCCTTTCCAACATAGCCCGTAGGGCCCTCTGGCTAAAACAGTGGTCAGGGGACTTCAGATCAAAATCAAACCTACGTGTCATTCCCTTCACAGGTGAATTAATTTTTGGTCTGGAGTTGGACACAATTTTAGAAAAAGAGGCTGACAAAAAGAAGGGGTTTCCAGAACCAAAGATTTAGAGGAAACCTTCCTTTCGTGATTCCAGGGAAAAATACCCATCCTACCGTGGTAAAGGAAAACAAGGCCAGTGGAGTTATCCCAAAGGGGGTAGAGGTAGAGGATACAGTCCCTCCCAGAGTAGCCAGCCCAATCCTGTGAAGAAGCAATGAAGCAGGGTGGGGGGAAGAATGCATGGATTCTAGGAGCAGTGCAGGAGGGTTACAGGATCGAACTACACTCACTGCCTCCTAAAACATTTGTGTCAACAAAAGTCTCTTCTTCACATCTTCATCATCTTATGTGGGAAGAAGTACAGTCCCTACTAACCAAGAATGTGATATCTCCCCCTATTTCCAACAGGTCCAACAGGATGCTCATAAATCTAAAGAACCTGAACAGACGCATCAAATACAAAAAGTTCAAGATGGAATCTCTAAAGTCTATGACACCACTAATTCCAAAAAACGCAGCCCTTTGCACTATAGACCTCAAAGATGCGTATAACAACTTCCCAATCCACTCCATATCTCAAAAATACCTGAGATTCACTGTATTATCTTCAGAAAATCGGCTGATGCAATTCAGAGCTCTACAGTTGGGGATCTCCTCAGCGCCCAGGCTGTTTACCAAAATAATGGCAGATGTAGTAGCTACTCTAAGGCTAAAAGACATTCTATTAATCCCTTACTTGGACGACCTCCTTCTAGTGTCCACCTCAAAGGAAAATCTGATCTTCCAGAAAACACAACCATAACAACCATAGAACATCTGGGCTAGATCATAAATTACAAAAAGTCAAACCTCCAACCCAGCACCAGACAAAAGCTCCTGGGTATTCTTCTGGACTCAATATAGTGCATCAATATTCAATCCTCCAAGAAGAGAAAGCTCTAAACCTCATAACCCAGGTAACGTCTTACTAAAGGAGACAGTACTGTTCAGTCAGAGAAGCCATGAAACTCCTAGAACTTCTCACAGCCTGTATAGCATGTGTTCATTGGTCCCAGAATCACACAGGAGACCTTCAGAACTGGATCCTTATATCCTGGGACATAAATCTAAAACAACTGGAGAGGAAAATTAGGATCCCCCTCTACCTAAAGAATTTCCTGAACTGGTGGAACATAGCGGAGAATGAACACAGAGACTTAAAAGGGAACAACTGGCCAATAACAACTATCCTGACGGATGCAAGCAAGACAGGTTGGGGAGCAAAACTGCCAGGGAAACTGGTTTAAGGCCAATGGTCCCAAGCAGAAAAATAAAGATCCTTGAAATACAAGGAATTAAAGGCAGTTTGGGAAACCCTAAAGACACGCTCAGAACAACTCAGTGGAAAAAACCTAAAGATACCACCGCTGACACCGGGGAACCGGAGCCTAGCGGCACCGGTATCACCAGAGCCCGCCGCAAAGCGGGTGTGGATTGCTGCGGCAGGATACCACTAGGTCGTTCCCAGGTGTGACTAGCCCACGGTGGGCAGCCGAGGTCGAGGTACTTTAGCGGATGACAATCTCGTAGTCAGGTCCAGGCACAGGGTCAGTGCAGGCGGCAGAGATGCAACGTCAAGTTCAAGTCCGGGGTTAGCAACAGGAGGTCCAGGCAGGTGGGAACATGAACACAGGCAAACGGAACACAGCAACACGGAGGAACTTAGGTAACACGGCAACACAGGACTCATGAGCAAGGTCACACAGGAACGCAGGAATACACAGGAAAACAGGAATACTCGCTTGGAAGCTTTCTCTAAGGCTATGAGGCACAAAGATCTGGCAGGGGATACAGGAAGAGGTAGGATTCTTAAAGGTGAGGTGTTCAACCAGTGCACCAATTAGCGGTGCACTGCCCTTTAAATTTTCTGCAGGAGCTGCGCGCGCGCCCTAGGAGGCGGGGACGCGCGCACGGCAGTCCGAGGAAGAGCAGGAGCTGGGAGAGGTGAGTGAGGAGACCGGGCTGCAGCGTGGGCACACCCAGGAGCACGGATGCACCCGCGATCCGAGACAGGGATGGCGGGAGCACCCGTGACAGCACTCCCCCCCCCCTCGGCCTCCCTCTGTTCTTGGGCCTGAGAAAACGTTGGAGCAAGCTCTTGTCCAGGATGTTATCCTCTGGCTCCCAAAATTTCCCCTCAGGACCAAATCCTCTCCAGTCTACCAGAAACAACCGCCTACCTCTTACTGTCTTAGTATCCAGGTTCTCTTTCAACTTGAAGACATCAGTAGAATCCGCTTGTGGTGCCGGAGGGAGAGGAACTTGTCGGGCAAAGCGGTTTAGGATGACTGGCTTGTGGAAGGAGTTGGGTATGCGCATGCTAGGAGGCAGCCGCAATTTGTAGGCCACCAGGTTGATGCGACTGAGGATTTCAAATGGACCCAAGAACCGGATGTACCTTGAGGATAACCAGACCCTGTCACCAGGAGCTAAGACAGGAAAAGGCCGACGTTTCTTGTCCACTTGACGCTTGGTCTTGGCAGAAGTTTGGAGCAATGAGGTACGGACTTGTTCCCAGATGGCTTTTAGATCCCTTGGAACGCTCCGTGACAAATTGCGAAGGCATAAGTTCTATTTGTAAGGAGCATTGAGTAATAAAACCCCTGCACTGTTTGGGGTCTCCGTCAAATTTGCTGGGCATAGACAGCCGTAGTCGTGGTTCAGCAGCAGGAAGGCAGACCGGGGTTGCAGGAGCCACGGGAGCAGACGGGAACCTGTTGCTGTTGCTGGGCGGCTAGCAGCTGTTGCAGCATGGTGGTGACCTGATCCAGCTGTTTGCGTTGAGCGGCAATCTCTCAGGATTGCTGAACCACTATGGCGGCAAAGTTTGGTCGAGTGGGAAGCGGAACCTCAGCGGGATCCATGGCCGGATCTTACTGTTGGGATCAGTGGATCCTCTGGACCACCGCGGGAGATGTAACTAGCCAACACCTGGAACTGGAGCCTAGCGGCACCTGGTATTCACCAGAGCCCGCCGCAAAGCGGGTTGGACTTGCTGCGGCAGGATACCACTAGGTCGTTCCCAGGTGTGACTAGCCCACGGTGGCAGCCGAGGTCGAGGTACCTTAGCGGATGACAATCTCGTAGACAGGTCCAGGCACAGGGTCAGGGCGGAGCCTAGCGGCACCTGGTATTCACCAGAGCCCGCCGCAAAGCGGGTTGGACTTGCTGCGGCAGGATACCACTAGGTCGTTCCCAGGTGTGACTAGCCCACGGTGGCAGCCGAGGTCGAGGTACCTTAGCGGATGACAATCTCGTAGACAGGTCCAGGCACAGGGTCAGGGCAGGCGGCAGAGATGCAACGTCAGGTCCAAGTCCGGGGTCAGCAACAGGAGGTCCAGGCAGGTGGGAACGGGAACACAGGCACACGGAACACAGCAACGCGGAGGAACTCAGGTAACACGGCAACACAGAACACAGGAGCGGGAACACACGGGAACACAGGAATACGCAGGAATACACAGGAACGCAGGAATACTCGCTTGGAAGCTTTCTCTAAGGCTATGAGGCACAAAGAACCGGCAGGGGACACAGGAAGAGGCAGGATTCTTAAAGGTGAGGTTCAGCCAGTACACCAATTAGCGGTGCGCTGGCCCTTTAAATCTTCGGCAGGAGCCGCGTGCGCGCCCTAGGAGGCGGGGACGTGTGCGCAAGGCAGTCCGGGGAAGAGCAGGAGCCGGGGGAGGTGAGTGAAGAGACCGGCCTGCAGCAGGGGCAAACGGGGGAGCACGGATACGCCCGCGATCCGAGACAGGGATCGCGGGAGCACCCGTGACAGATACTATCAGACAACACGACCATGGTGGCCTATATCAGACACACAATCTCTGACTCTTCTCAATCTGTCAAGAAAGATCTTCTTATGGGCAGAAGAAAATGTTCTCTCCCTGACAGCGATCCACCTAAAAGAACCAGAGAACAGGGAAGCAGACTTCCTAAGCAGACACACTCTGGATCCTCAGGAGTAATGTTTGAATGAGGAAGTATTCACTCTATTAAACTTAAAATGGGGAACCCCTCTAACAGACTTGTTCGCCACCAGAGAGAACAGGAAAGTAGACCACTACTTTTCTCTTCAAGAGAACAGTCCAGACTACCTTCTAGACGCCTTCAGTCACAGTTGGCAGGTTAAACTGCCCTATGCCTTCCCTCCCTTTCCGTTAATATCAAGGACAGCACAGAACATCAGTCAAGAAAATCTCAGGATCATCCTAATAGTGCCCCTCTGGCCAAAGAAGAGCTGGTTTCCAGCATTAAAAAACATGTCTACCTCAGAGGAAGGATCTCCTGTATCAAGGGGCAGCCCGGAAACATTTCAGCTTTCGGCATGGATCCTGAGAAACAGATGTTAAGAGCCAAGGGTTTGTCGGATAAGGTCATCGCTACACTACAGGCAAGTAGGAAACCGGTGGCCGCAGCAGTCTACTTAAAAATCTGGAAAAGATTTTCTTCCTTTTGCCATCCTGAAATCCCAAATTTATCTTCTCTTAAAATACAGCAGATCCTGGAATTCCTGCAAGCAGGTCTATCCTAAGGCCTAAAGAGCAGCACGTGAAAAGTCCAGGTTTCATCCCTCAATGTCTTCTTTGACATCTCTTTGGCTGAACATAGGTGAGTAAAACGGTTCTTAAAAGCATATAAGTATATACGGTACAAAAATAGTCATAAAAGCATAGATACATATACAATATTTCACAAAGTACCATTACAGCCTAATTACAGTTAGTAATTTTTAATAAAATGAGAACCCTTCCCAAACAACACGAACAAAACCAGAAAGTAAAAAGAGAAAAAGGGGGGGGCTCTCTCTCTCTCCCCATATCCATGTCTCACCTACACTAATTCAGCTGGGTACCCCAACACCCTCTTCTCCTCTGTTGAGAGAAAAGAGTCCAGCCATTTAGACCATAACTTGAAGAGGGTTCATTTAGATTTTAAACCCCTTCCATGACCCTCAGCCAAAATTGTCTTATTGGTTATGCGCTTCCAAAGTGCGGTTGAGGGCGGGTCTACTGAGGACCATTTTTTTATGATACAGAATCTAGCAAGAAACAGCAACTTTTTGCTACGGACTTCCCCCTATCAGGACCTTCAACTATTTGCCAGATGCCCAACACACAAACTTTCCAGTAGCTTTCAATAGACAGGCAGAACCAGAGGGTATGCACATCATCAGCTTTTTCTTTGCCACATCTTTTACAACAAACCGTTTCTCCAGAGAATTTTTAAATTTTTTTTGGTGTATAGTATGTTCTTTGTAGAATGGACTGTTGGGCCAGTCGATGAGCCAGGATTTTAAGTATATTACGGATGTCTCTACACGTTTTTAACCACGCCTGGTCCTCTAGAATCCCCACTTCCTCCACCCATTTTTCCGCCACTCTATTAGAGTACCTGTGATGTTTTTGTAATACCAACATGTTATAAAGTTTTTTTTTATTAATTTTTTTTATTGATTGAGGCCCACATTATATTTATCGCAGGGGGCAAACTATCCCAGTCCATCACTGCCTTATTAGAAGTGGACCACCAGTGAGCCAATTGTAAATAGGCGAAATAGCAGACCTGGGTGATCCCAAATTCTTCTTGAATTTGCAGAAAAGGGCCTCATCCTACCACTCCTAATAATTTGGTGGAAATATATGACCCCTTTTGCGATCCAAGGTGAGGTCAGAACCTCGGGAACCCCCAGGTTCAGGTTCCTCCAGATAGGGGTAAATGGGAGTAGATCTACCAATGTCCATAGGAATTTTATCTCTCTCCACACTTGAGACATAAGGGAAAGGGTTGGAAGAGTTTTCTTTTTATTTTGCCCGTCCCATATACCAGTCTCCAATATTTCTAGTATATTCAACTTCGTTGTGCCCTCATCAGTCCGTAATAACCTGGAATGTGAATCCGCCAAAGGCAAGGAGTCCCATGTCAGAACAGTTTTTAGTTGTGCAATTAAAAAATAAATTTTCATATCTGGGAGTCCATAACCTCCCTTTTCTTTTGGGAGCATCAGGACCTCCAGCTTAATACGAGGTTGTCTTCCCCTCCATACCAATTCCCTAAAAAGACCTTCAATTATCTTAAAAGTCTTCTGAGGGATCCAGATAGGGGATGCAGAGAGTATTTTTGGAAGTAGCTGCATTTTAATCAAAGCAATTCTACCCAACAAGTTAAGAGGTAGTTTTTTCCAGATTTTAATTTTCTTTCTGACGTGTCCTAATAACGGTGTGATATTAAGCTCGATAAATCTTAGTATATCGACTGAGATTTTTATCCCCAGGTAGTCTATAGAGCCGTCCGGTGCCAAAATTTCTATATCCCTAGGCATGAAACCACCTAAAGGGTCTACTGGGAGACAGGCAGATTTCTGCCAGTTTATTATTAGTCCAGATCGCTTCCAAAACTCGGAAAAGACTGTAAAGACTCTTGAGATGGTTTCATGCGAACCGCAAAAAAGCAAGATGTCGTCTGCGTATAAATAATATTTTTTCATGAGTCTCACCATACCTAAAACCCAAAATATCTCGTGACTGACGAATCCTACCAGCCAGTGGCTCTAAGGCAATAGCAAACAATAGTGGCAATAATGGACAGCCCTGTCTAGAGCCTCTGCTCAATTTCAACTCCCTTGAGATCTCCCCATTAACTAGAATCCTTGCTGAGTCGTCATTCCCCCGGGTTAGATGGTACCGACTGAAGATTCAAAAACAGCCTCCTGAGATTGTCCATTGTGGAGCAACCGGGCATAAATCCCCTTTGATCCACATGGACCACACTCCTAATACATTTTTTAAGTCGCTCAGCCAAAATTTTGTCGAGAAGCTTATTATCAGTGTTGATCAGGGAAATTGGGCGGTAGGATTCAAGTTTAGTACTGTCCTTCCCAGCTTTAGGTATCAAGGTTATTAAGGCTTCCCTCATAGAGGGAGGAAGGGACACCTTATCCAGAGAGTGATTCCATACCTCTAAGAGGTGATTAATAAGTACATCCTTATAAACAACATATAATTCAAACGGGATCCCGTCCAACCCCGGGGAACTCCACCTAGCTGTCCAGGCCAAAACCTCCTCTAGCTCCTCATAACAAATTGGGGAATCAAGCAATGTTCTTTTTTCTATCCTCTTTGATCAAGTTAGCTAACATTTTCCCTGGTATATTTGCTTCGATGTACCCACGCCTGGCTTCTATAGTAATTTTCCTATTTGCCTGATATTGGACTAAGTCAACTAGAAGGTTTTGTGCCTCTTCCCAGTTCAGTCTATTCTGATCCGATGGGTCAGTCAGGTATTTTTCTTCTAACATGTGAATTTTAATTTCAAGTTCCCTTATATTATTACTCATATCCTTTTTGTATGTCCCGTTTCTGGGTGTAGCAAGAAAGGATTGTTTAAGTAACTTGGAAAGGCTGCCAATGTCAGGCCGTACCAAGGTATCCTTGAGATTTTGTGTCCGTTTGTGGAAGAAAAGAAAAGGGTTGTCAAATTCCTCTATGTTAGGATATGCTTTTTTAAGTAAGGGTCAATGTTTGTTAATAATCCTTGAGAGTAGAGGAGAATGAGGCATGATAATGGTAAGCGTTTGGTCATCTTTACGGGTCTGTCTTTCATTAGTTGAGATTTGTGTTTCCATGTCTTGTAAGAAATTTGGGGGATAACCCTTTGGTAGGGATTTCTTGGTCATTTCTTGTAATCTGTCTTTTTTTCCCGCATTGCTCACAATTCTAATGACTCTACTCAATTGTGATATAGCACTTGATTCTTGGTTTGTGGAGGGTGAGAGCTTTGGTAATGCAACAACGTGTTGTGATCAGTGGGTTTCGTGTATAGGTTGACTGTAATGAAAGATCTTGCATTACTAATGTGTCAAGGAAATTCATCTGGTAGGGATTGGAATATATAGTGCATTGTAGTTCACTTGTGATGGAATTCAAGTATTGATGGAAGTGTTGCAGGGAGTCCAATGGGCCCACCCACATGCAAAAGATAGCATCAATATAACTACACCACAATATTGTGTGCTTTTTAACCCCTTAACACTCTGCGCCGAAGCTCTATGGCGCAGAGGTACAGGGAATGTATGAAGAGGGCTCACGGGCTGAGTCCTCTTCATACAGAGGTGGGGGTTGTGGCATATTGCAGCAAACCCCCACCGCTAATTAACCCTTTCAATGCCGCCGGCAAAGTCGCCGGCGGCAGTTAAAAGACGGTGGCGCGCCGCCATCTTTATCACGATCGCCACGCCCCCGAACGTCATCGGGGGGGGGGGGGGCGGCGATCGGTTGCCATGATAGCCTCGGGTCTTCGTTTGACCCGAGGCTTAATGACCATAATTAATGCCATATATTGCAATACAGAAGTATTGCAGTATATGGTAGGAACGATCTGACCATCTAGGGTTAATGTACCCTAGATGGTCTAAGAATTAGTGAAAAAAAAAAAGAAAAAAAAAGTTTAAAAAATAAAATTTTTTTATAAAATATAAAAAAATTCAAATCACCCCCCTTTCCCTAGAACTGATATAAAACATAATAAACAGTAAAAATCACAGACACATTAGGTATCGCCGCGTCCCAAAATGCCCGATCTATCAAAATATAAAAGCAGTTACGGCCGGCGCCCAAATGTCCGAAATGCGACTTTTACACCTTTTTACATCACATAAAAAATGGAATAAAAAATGATCAAAATGTCGCACAGACCTCAAAATGGTAGAAATGCCAATGTCCGGCTCATTTTGCAAATGACACCTCCTCATAGCTCTGTGCGCCAAATAATGAAAAGTTGATTAGCTTCTACAGACATGGCAAAACTGTTTTTTCTTTGTTGTACACATTCATTAATGTTAGGAATGTTTAAAACGACCCAATAAAACCGGTATAATTGTATCACCGTGCGATCGCACCGAACTATAGGAATAAGTAGACATTTATTTGGAAGTGAAGATGAAGTCGTAAAACTGAGCCCAACGAAGTAATCGTACGTCAAAAAGTTATCGGATTTTGCAGGTGGAGAGCGAGATATATGAGCGAAAAACCTGCGTCCTTAAGGGTTAAAGATTGTAAGATGTTCCCTTCAAAAAGACAAGTAGGCATTTGTCGATTGGGGGGACATTGGAGACAACATTGCTGTCCCAGTCTGTGATAAGAACTGATCCCCCACAAACAAAAAAAAAATTGTTTGAGAATGAATGTAGAATTTAGAATGACTGCCCTTTCATTGTCTTTAGATGATTTGTATGAAAGTATCTCACTGGCCTGATACCTTTTTGATGGATAATGTGTAGAGCCTAGTGATGGGCACCTTTGTAGCTTGGTGTCAAATTCCACAAAAAACAGACGCATCGGTGTGCTGTGTCCAGCCTTTAGAAAACCCTACATTTTGTATAACATGTGCCAGCAGCGGCCTCCGCCTTATTAATAAACATGGTCCAGCAGCGGCCGCACCCTTTTACCCGCCTTAAGGACGCAGCCTGTTTCGACGTTAAGACGGCTCTGTACTTTTTTTAAAAATTTGACCAGTGTCTCTTCCTGTGGTATTAACTTTCAACGCTTTAAGATATCTGTGATTTTGAGATTGTTTCTCGTGAGACATTGTGAGTTATGTTAGTAGTGTCATTTCGGTGGATCCGTTCCTTTTTGGGGTAAAAATTACAAAATTTAGAAAAATTTGAAAAAAATTACTCATTTTCAAAGTTTCAAATGTTACTTTTTAGACAAAAAGTGATACCACAAATTTTTGGGATAGAAACCTTTTGCCATTGGTCTTCTTTTTATATCCATTATTTGTTTATTACGTTTCCATTTTTTTATGGATGTGAGAAGGTTGAGTTTTAGTAGCAACTCTCCATTTTCTTGAAAGTTGAAAATGCGAATTTTTTGGGATCAATTCAGTTTGAAGCGCCTATAAGGCTTATGTACTATATACCCCACAATGAACACACATTTTAGAACCTACATCTCAACCTATTCAAATCGCATTTAAGAAGTCGTTACGCTTTAATTTGTTCCGGAGCATATGAAAATGGAGTGGAATTTTGGAAATTTCAATTTTGATATCTTTAATTTAGCCTCCCCCTAAAATGGATACATTCAGAAGGAATTTTAGGTAAATATATATCCCTAATTTCTTGCCTGCTTCTTCCGAGTACGGAAATCCAGACATTGGATCAGTGCTGTTTTTCCCCGCACAGCGATGTCCAGAAACAGAGTTAGCGATATTGGAATTGGAAGGCAAATATTTGTGGTGCCATTGTCATTGAAGAGCCCCTGAAGTAAAAGTACATAGAAACCCCCCCAAATGTCACCATTTTCGGAAACTAGAGCCCCTCAAAGAATTTATTGGTGGTTGTGTGAGAATTTTAACACCCCAACACGCTGGTCAAAATGAATGCAAAGTAAATGGTGCAGAGTAAAAAATTGAGTTTTTCTCAAAAATGTTCATTTTAGTGCCTCATTACTGTGCCCAACCCATGCCACTTTAGACAAAAACATTCCAAAAATCTCGCGGTTGTCCCGAGTACGGCAAACCACACATGGCCAATAATTTACAGACTGGCACACAGCAGGGATGAGAACGTAAGAGTGAATTTTGATTTTCCAGCTCTTTCGACACTTTGGGATTTGGAGTGTCCATGTCATGTTGGCAGGGCCATGAGGTGGCCAGTGCAATATGAAACCCCCAATAATGATACCATTACGGAAACTAGACCCCCTCAAAGAATTTATCGGTGGTTGTGGTGAGCATTTTAACCCCCAACACGCTGGCCAAAATGAATGCAAAGTAGGGAAAATGGTGTTCAAAATTCTTAGTGCCTCATATACTGTGCCCAACCCATGCCACTTTAGACAAACACCCCCAAATCATTCGGGTCGTTTTCCCGAGTACGGAAATACCACCATGTGCCATATTTACAGGCTGGGCACACGGCAGGGGTCAGGAAGAAGAAAGAAGCCACAATTTAGTTTTCAAGCTTGCGTTCACTAAGATTGGTAATGGGGGGTCACCCCGAGGTACCATACAATAGAAACCCCCAAGTAGTGAACCCATTTTGGAATAGGGCTACCCCTCAAGAATGTATGTAGGGCTTGTATAGGCATTTTAACCCCTACGGTGCTGGCTCAAATGTAATCAAATGAGTAGTGCAAGAACAATGGTAGGCAATTTATCATATATGCCATTGAAGTGACCAAAGTATTTGCCCAACTCATGCCACTGGGAAAAAACACATCAAAAACTCATTCTGCGGGTTACCCCGGTTAGGGCAAATACCCCATAGGAGGCAATAATCTGTAGGATGGAGACACGGCGGCTCAAAAGGGAATAACTTGTTGGAGCACAGACGTTGTCATTTTTTTTTTTTCTTTTTGGCATATGAAAGATTTGTAGATTCCAATAGGGGCCAGTACAGTAGAAAACCCCTAAGAAGCTGACCCTATTTGGATACTAACACTCCCTCCATCAATTAATCGAGGTAAGTTAGCATTTTAAACCCACAGTGTGACCCCTGAAAAAGTGCCAAATGGATAGTGCATAGTAAAAATATCCATATGTCATTTTGTGCCCAGCTGCTGCCATGGAGACAACACCCTAAAAATCATGATGCTGTTTTCCTCGGTAAAGCATCGGCAGTAATCTAGCGCTGGGCGCATGGCAGGGCTTAGAAGGAGTGCGGCATGCGGCATTGTATAAGCTGTACGCGGTAACAACAGGGTACTCTAAAAACCGGGGATGTATGATAAATTCGGGAAGCAATCTTTCATACATAACCCTGGTTTTTCTGGGCTGTCTCACAGTGAGTAAGGTGTCCTTCCGATGCCATTTTGGAGCACACCTGCACCTCTTTGTGACCTTCCCTTGCGGGTCTGTTTGGGGAACTACCTGGAAAGTGCTGCCCTGGGTCACAAATACGTGTTGGGGCCTCACTTCCTGTGCTAGCACCCTCCCCTTCCGGTCTCCAAAAGAAAGTACTTATTACCTCCACTCTTGAAATCCAGGAAAGTTCCCCTCCTGCGGCATACGATGCAAGCACATAAGCATTATACAATGCCATCGCATGATTGAACGGCCAGCTTTCTTGTACCACCCTCCCTCGACTTCCCATGGCATTGTACGGCTGAAGCACCTGGTCAGACAAGTCCACCCCGCCCATGTGTTTGTTATAATCTAAAATACAGTCAGGCTTGGGGGTTTCTGTACTGGCAACTCGTACTGGGACAGGGGTGGTGGTTGTGCTCATGTTTTGGGGTTAATACAAGGACCTCTCTCTGTCCTGTACTTAACACACAATACAGAGTTGCTGCAGTAGGCCCTGTTTCCGTGCCTTTTAAGGTTTTGCCCAGCAGCACGACTTAGGGAGACCTCTCGTGATTTCTGCTGTCAGAGTGCCGCATGCCGCAGTATTTTGGGAAGAGAGGCACTTGAACAGGGGTGGTGGTGCGTTTAGAAATGTGTCCGGTGAGGTGGTAGCCCTGGTCCAGCAGTGGGTGCACTAAATCCCACACTCTCCCTGGCTTCAAAGCACATCTGCTCAATGCCATGCGGAACAGGGGGGTGTGGTACAGTATACTGGCTCCAGTATTTCCCTGATGAAGGCTTCTTTACTATCCCCATAAGGAGTATTATGCCCCTATTGGCATTCTCTGCGTAGACAGTGACAGGTCCCCCTGTAGGGTTTGTGCATAAAAGAAGTGGGGTTTTGGGCAATATGCGTGCAGCGTAGAATTTGTCTGAAATATAATAACATTCAGCACGCTCTCAAAAAAAAACTTAAAAAAGTCCACACTCTGAGCCCTGCCGTGTCAAAGTTATTCCAGGATGGCCCAAAAAGTCAGGGACCTGAGGGGTAACAATTTCTGGGGCTACCCTATGGGGTCAGTGGAAGCCCCAGACGCTTCTCCCTGCAGAAGTCCCCAGACACGTCTCCTGCGGAAGTCCCAGGCACTTCTCCTGCAGAAGTCCCAGGCACTTCTCCTGCAGAATCCAGCACTCTCCTCAGAAGTCCCCAGCACTTCTCCTCAAAGTCCCAGGCACTTCTCCTGCAGAAGTCCCAGGCACTTCTCCTGCAGAAGTCCCAGCACTTCTCCTGCAGAAGTCCCAGGCACTCTCCATCGCAGAATGTCACCTGGAACCCTACCGCGCCTTCTTGGTGGTCTTCCAGGTCACTGGACAATGAGCAGGAGGATGTTAGTAGGTAAAATGGACCCACAGCTGACTCGACGGTGTCAGAGGCAGCATGTTCATATCCTCCACCGGTGTAGTCTTCGAGACATTGCTCACAAAAAAAGAACTAAGAGAAAATTAATAATTATGGCACCAAACTCACCGGATAACCGTCTAGCAAGACAAAGAACAAAAAAAATAAAAAAAAAGTATGCACACCAAATACACACGCCGCACAGATGCACACAAAAAAAAGTAAATGCCACCAAACTACAACCGGACAACCGCCACAGATAGGCACACACAAAAATAATGCACACCAACTACACGGACAAGCCGCACAGATGGCCCACCAAAAAATATATGCGCACTAATACAACACAACGACCAGCACCACCGATTCACAGGCACACCACAAAAAAAAAAGAGATAATGCACACCAAACTACACGACAGAGCCGCACAGATGGCACACAGCAACAAATATGCCACACCAAACACACGGACAACCTCACAGATGGCACACCAAAAAATAATGCGCACCAACTACACGGACCAGCCGCACATATGCACACAAAAAAAAATAATGCGCACTAAACTACAACACAAGCCGCACAAATGGCACACAAAACAAAAAAAGTAAGCACCACCTACAAACACACGGACAAGCCGCACAGATGTCCACACAAAATAAGCACACAACTCAGACAGCCCAGATGCACACAAAAAATAACGCGCACTAAACTACTAAAACTACACGGTACAAGCCGCACATTCAGATTCACCACAAAATAAGCCACCAATAACAACATACGACACAGGACTGACACAAAAATATGCGCACAAACACGACAAGCCGCACAGATAGCACCACAAAAAAAAGATACTGCACACCAAACACACGGACGCGCACAGATGCAACAACAAAAATAGCAAGTGCACCCAACTACGGTAACCTACGGCTCTCTGAAAAAATATTACCAGCACCGAAAAAAAACCTATGTGCACCGCGCAAAAGGCGCTACAATGCACTTAGCTTGCCCTAAAACAAACAACTACCCCTACCGCTAAAGATCTATCCGCTATTCACCACGGCGCACTGAAAATTGCGTCCAGTGCAGAAAAAACGCTAACACACGCCTGGCAACGAAAAGTGCGTTTGGTTTCAAAAAGAGAGAGACAGGGGAAAGGAACAACGTGGGATCACACAAGGCTTCACACAGGGAACACACCAGACACAGGAAAAAACAGATAGGGACTAGGGATTGGTACAGGAACAATAGGATTCAAGCCCGATGGTACCATAACCGCCCTTCCCCCGTACCAAACCAAAAGGGTGCGCTGGAGGAAGAGAAGGGGCTAAAAAACCATGTTTTTTTTGCCAAAAATCACTGGCCAGGTTTTGACTGGCCAATCACCGACTGGCGATCGGTCGGGCCGTCGACCGATTTGATTGGTCTCGTAACGGAGACAGGAACTCCTCTGCCTCTGTCACCCAAATCTCACCCGATGTCACCTCCACTCGTCATAGAGCAGCAGTAGCTGTACTGCGCTACGCCAATGCGGGAAACTGCGCACTACGCCTGGACCGCTAAGGGTTAATACCTGCCAGCTCGGCCACCTTATTAATAACATGTCCAGCAGCGGCCTCCCCTTATTAATAACAATGTCCAGCAGCGGCCTCCCCTTATTAATAACAGTTCCACTAGCGCCTTCCTTCCCTATTAAATACCCCACTGCCCATCCCTTATCTATAAAATGCCCATAGCGCCTTCCTTCCCTAAAATGCCCCAGCGGCCTCCCTACACTAATCCCCTAGCGGCCTCCCTTTACTACAATACCAGACTACCCTCAGCCTCCTTGATAATAAAATAGCCCTATACGGCCTCCCTTCCTACTAAATACCAAGCGCGCCTTTTACTACTAAAATACCCCTAGCCACCCCCTTTAAAATAGAATATATAATAACTAGAAACTACCCAGGGTGGCTTCTTCCCTGAGCTTACTACGCAGGTCGGACGATATAGGCGGCGCGGCTCCTCCAGGTGCACCACGCCGCACACCTCGGGTCACGTGTCTACTGACCTGACGTCAGGTTCGCCTCAGCATGTGACGAGCAGCGCGACCGCACTGAGAGCTGCAGGGGGCAGCGGTGGGCGTACCAACGCGGCGCCGGCAGGTAAGCAGGGGGCAGAAACGCGGACGGGGTGGTACATTAACACAGAGGCAGCACATTACAAGGGCAGCAACATACAGCAGGGAGTGGGCAACCGTGTTGGCGCTGGGCGGCCGCGTGTCACCAAAAGTGGCTACGCGTGTCAGTGCTGACATGCGTGTCATAGGTTAGCCATCACTGGTGTAGAGTGTAGAGACTGTGGTAAGGGTGGATAGAGTCTTCATTTGTTTCTACAAATTGTGAGGAATCTAGCAGAAAGGATATTTTCTAATCATCAGAGTTACAATTTTCCCAGTGGAGCCAAAATGGAATCAATGGAGGCCACAATGGGTCCTCCTGGAGGTTTTTCAAATCTTATGTGGATCTTTGGCAATGTGTAGAAGAGTGATAGGGTAATGATTGATGATTGATTTTGGTCAATAGTGCCCCTGGCTGTCTATTTGTCTACTGTATGCTGGATGGTATTAGCAATTTTGGGAATGGGATCTTGTAAAAGTGTTTTGTGTGTGGTGGTGTCATCTAATTGGGTTTGATGACATATGCTCGCGTTTTCTAACTACCAACTCAATATATTCTGAACTAGTTTATGAGATTATCTCAAATTTATCTATAAATTTATGTCTGTTTCTATAGCCATACCAATATGCTCTTCCATTTCAGATTTGATAGGACCAAAAAGTTGTATAATTTTGATCTGCTTTCTATATGATAATATTTGTTTAATACACTACATTGAAGGCTATATAATCACTAGATGTCTGTGATTCCTTTTCAAATACTGAAGAAACACTAAGTCAAATCATCAATAATGTGACCATTATTACAAATACCAAACTCCGAAATAATAGCCAGAGACTTTGAAAGAGAGTAAAGGAAGTTCACAGCCTAAAATCTCCACTGTGCAACCCTCACAGAATATGATACAGTTGAATGCTTCCTGTGGGGACTATGCAGTAACCTTTACCACACTCTATTCAAGTATGATAATAATAATAATAATTCCTTTATTTATACAACGCACAGAGATTATGCAGCGCTGCGCCAGAGGACCCCCATGCAAACTGATCCTGATTTCTGTAAAAAAAATTCTGTTAACCATCGAATCTCTGCAAAACAGAATAACCGAATCCTCCACACGCCTTAAATCTATTGAACAGCAATTGAGCTCATCTTTAAAGAGAACCCGTCATGCCAAATAACCCCCCTAAACTAAATATATTTTCATAAACTGCCATTAGAGAGCATTGCTTCTATCCCTTCATTGTCCCTCTACATGCCTGTAAACCTAAGCAATGAGGTCATAAAGCTGTATGCAAATGACCTGTGAAATGTCCAATGAGTCATTATCATATTCAAGCTGTCCACTCTATTCATGAGTGGGAGACACAGCCACACCCCCAGTGCTTGACTGACAGCCTGTATAATGGAGTGGGGCTGTATAATGATGTGCTTCCTGGTGCTGGTGGCCACACCCCCTGCAGCCTGTGTGCACATGTGTGTGTATAGGAGAGATACGGCAGCTCCAGGCAGCCATGTTACAGCAGAACATGTCAGATTCATGTGTAGCTGATGTCTGTGTCTCTCACCTGTATATTAGGAGGATGCAGCATGTCAGCAGATGCAGCACACACACTAGCCAAGCTTTACTATACATTACACACAGACATGAGCAGGAGGAGGAGAGGGGAGGGGGAAGAGGGGTGACATCACTGCCTCTGACCATGTGACCAGCCTCATTTACATGATAAAGAATAGATGATTTTACAATGAATAATGTATGAAATAACTAGATAAAGGCTGGGATGGGATCCTTGTGAGCTGCTCCATCAGGAAGAGGTGACAGGACTAGTGGCAGAGACCTGATGACAGGTGTCCTTTAACTACTGATGAATGGTCTAAACTTAAAGAAGAGGTTGACAAAACCATAGAGGAGTTCCGCTTGAGGAATTGATACAGAAAGTATATTGGAAAGTTGTATAACTTGTTACATACATACAATAACATTAATCTGCTGAAATGGGAATACCCCTTTAACCCCTTATCGCTCTGCACCGTAGCTGTACTGCGCTGAGTCCTGCAAATAGCGCTCAGCGAAGTACAGCTACTGCACAGAGATGATACCGGTTCAGCGCTGCACAAGAGCCGAACCGGAATCGGGGGTCGCGGGATGTCAGCGGTAATCTACCGCTAACATCCACTGCTAACAGCCGCGGTCGGGGTGGGCACCGATCCCGGGTGTTTAACCCGTTAAATGCCGCGGTCAACGCGACAGCGGCATTTAACATGCCTTCCGCTTTTCGGGGTGCCGATCGCTGCTATGGCATCTCTGGGGTCCGATCGGAAACCCCAGAGATGCCTGAAGGCAGTGCCTTTAAGATGGTGCCTGTGAGGTCATGTGGATGCCTGAAGGCAGTGCCTTTAAGATGGTGCCTGTGAGGTCATGTGTATAGGCTGACACTGATAATACCCTGCAATACATCATTATTGCAGAGTATTATAATGAAAAAGCAATCAGATGATTGCTTGTTCATGTCCCATGGTGGATCAAGTAAAAAAAATCAGATGATTGCTTGTTCATGTCCCATGGTGGATCAAGTAAAAAAATGTAAAAAAAAAAATGTTTTTCAATAAAAAATAACTTTATAAATCACTAAAAATGCCCATAAGCCCCAAAACATATAAAGAGACAGAACGCTCAAAAAAGTCTAAATCATAACACAAACCCCACATATATAGTATCACCGCGTCTGAAACAATCCGTAGTATAAAACTAAATAACTATTGAACCCGTACGATAAACGCCGTAAAAAAAAAACTTTAAAAACCTGCCAAAAATTATGATTTAATCAGATGATTGCTTGTTCATGTCCCATGGTGGATCAAGTAAAAAATGTAAAAAAAAAAATGTTTTTCAATAAAAAATAACTTTATAAATCACTAAAAATGCCCATAAGCCCCAAAACATATAAAGAGACAGAACGCTCAAAAAAGTCTAAATCATAACACAAACCCCACATATATAAAATGGGACTGAGCCTTAAGCTACAAAATGGCTGCGTCCTTAAGGGGGTTGTCCAAGGGCTTAAAGACATGTCTACATTCTTCCAAAAACATCCTGGTATTATAACCAAGATTCATTTATTTCTATATGTCTGAACTGGACCTGTAGAAACCATGGTCAGGTGTAGTGCTGTTTTTGGAAGAAGGAAGCAATGCTTCTGAAGTGCCAGGCACCACTTTTAAGAATATTTATATTTATAGAGTCTGCCCAATATTTACTGTATAGTTTAACATGTAAGATTACTGGGGGTAGTATTAGTAGTAATTAGAGTGTAATTAGAGCTGTGTGATACTAATGGCTCATGCATCTGTGTGTCCATCGCAAGACCATGGACAGGTCTCTATCTCCTGGACGTAAACATAGAAGCTTTCTATAGGATGACAGCAAACAGAGATCTAGAAAATTGTAAGGAATTGATATTGGAAAATTGTATAACTTTTCCTTACACAAACAATATCATTTATTTACTGAGAGTGGATAACCCTTTAAGCGGCTGTTAAATTGACAATTGCATAGTCTGTGGGAATGTAAAAGCTATGGTTTCTACAAGGGTGTTGTTTAAAGTAATCATTTGGTGCTTTAAGAAGTTGGGACTAGGTGGTGACATCATAATAATAATTCCTTTATTTATATAGCGCACACAGATTACGCAGCGCTGCACAAAGCTTCCCAAATCAGTCCCTGTCCCTAATGGGGCTCACAATCTAATCAACCTACCAGTATGTTTTGTAGTGTGGGAGGAAACAGGAGGACCTGGAGGAAACCAATGCAAACACTGAGAGAACATACAAATGCTTTGCAGATGTGGACCTGGATGGGACTTGAACCCAGTTCCTCAGGGCTACAGGGCTGTAATGCTAACCACTGAGCCACCCTGCCGCCCATAATCATATAATGGCAACCTTGGTGACAACCTTCAGGGCGCGTTCACACGTTCCGGGGCGGGGCTCGGGCCGATCGCATATGCGTTTCCCGGGAAACGCATGCGATTAATAACACGATCGCATGCGTTTCTCTGGAAACGCATATGCGATCGCCCCAAACTCTGCCCCCTGTGCGCTAGCGTCGCATTATGAACGCGGCGCTAGCGGAACGTGTGAACGCGCCCTAAGTTTTTGGTGGCTCCGCAAAAATGGATGACACAGATCACACAGAGACTACATATGGCTCAGAAACTGACTACACTACGATAACACTGTTAACATTTCTGTTTAGAAAACGCATCGTAAATGCAATGTTAACGCGTATGTTTAGTTTAGCGGCATGTGTTAATGTAAACAGTAATGTAATTAGGGCCTTCACCTCTCGTCAAGCTGTTGGTAAGCGTTTCAAACGTGCAATGAAACGCAAACCAAAGGTCGTTGAAGGCGCCCCTACGAGGAGTAATGCGTTAGAGTCGGGTTACCTTTAATTACTGTACAAGCACTATCAGAAATTTGTTGTCGAGGCTGTGTACTGTTAAAGGTGCAACAAAAAAGGATGCGGCGTCCACTTCCTGAGCAGGGGGCAGGGGCGTTTAGATTACTAGGCAGGCGGCTCACTCTGTACTCACTTACTCTATGTGCTATTTACCTCACTTCCGATAAATCTTCGGCAAGCAGCGCAGTACCATACGTTAGCGCATTTCTTATCGTTAGTCCTATTCTGTGTCATATACTGGGAAGCAGGAAAAAAATCAGATTGATGTTGAGTGCTAGATTAAAACACAGTCTATTGGTCAGAACGATCATGGAGATAAAACATGGTAATTTAAAAAAAAGGGTTTGTTTTTAATTTTCTGAAAGGTAATCAATAGAAAGTTGAGTTTTTTATACTTCGGGGAGGTAAGATGTCATTTTTTATGGGGTAAAGCTGACGTTTGTATTGAGAACATTTTGTGAAGAATATGCATTTTGGAAACTCTTCGGTGGAGGGGGGGGGCACATGGGGCAAAGGGGGTTAAAGTAAACCTATACAAAATTAGAGTGGGCTGAAGAACTACATCTTCAGCAGCTCTTTCAGCTGCTGGGAGTTGTAGTTATTAGATGGGAAGTTATTAATGTGACATGTAGTGCAGTGTATTGCTGTAAATACCTATATCTCTGGGCAGGAGGCCACCATGCAGATCTGAGGAGAGGGAACAGCTCTTCAGCACCCATGTCCCGCCAGTGCGCAGCTCAGGGTTAGATGGGGCAGAGTGAAGATGCCTCAGCTACAAGCTGCCTTCTCATTGGTGGCCCCAGGTGCCTGTCAGGACCAGGAGGAGGGCCCACTGAGCAATCTTGTGGGTCCCTGTCTGCTCAGCAGCTCCAGGGCTGGCTGCTCCCTTCCTGGCTGCTCAGTGCAGCGCTGGCAGTCCGAGAAAGCCATTCTTTACTAGGAGTCTCTCATCTTCCCCAGCACTGGGGCAGTGAGAGTCACTGTGAGCACATTACACCTTACTGCCCGAGGTTTGTGTGAAGATGAGAGACTCCTCCACTCTCCAGCTGATTCTGCCCTCTGCTGCTCCCTGAGGTATGAAGCTGACACAGTCCTGCTGGGATTACTGAATGTGTCTGCTCTCAATCACAGGAGCCAGTCCAGACCTAGCGACTGTGAGCAGACACACTCAGTGACACTGATACAGTGGTATCACAGGTGCAGGAAGCACTGCATCCACGTCCCCCCTCATCCATAGTATAATGAGGGGGCGGAGCCAAGAGCAGTCGGGGCCCACCAGGGGTTTTCCCGGTGGCCCACTGTCTAGTGGTGAGAGATCCTCCGATTCCCACAATCACCGTTTTTTAGTCCACATCATTCCAATCCCTTCTTGAGTCCACACACAACACAAGAAAGAGACGATCAACGAGAAGACGATGCAAGAAAAAAAACAACCTCCACCACCATGATTCCAGACTCGCTCAGAGGTGGGTTAGAACAAGTCATTAACATTTCATCACAAACATAAAAACCAACTGAGATGACAGTAGGGCCTTTCATTCTGCCCAAGCACTACAATAGACACCTTAACATTAGAGGACCATCTGCATCGCATTTTCTTCTTTCGGCCAGATCTTGTTGCAGTGAACATAGCGGATTATTGTGGCAAATAACCTTTTTAAGAGCATTCAGAAAAGCGACTGTGCATTGATCCTAAATGTGTGCAGTGTCCAAAGTGGGATTTAGGATTAAGGGACTTAAAGGGAACCTGTCACCAGGAGACCCATTTTTAGCACTCCCCCAGTCCCCACAGAGCATAGTACATACACTGCCAAAGTGTTTTTGTATTAAAAATTGGTTTTGTAGAAAAAAAGATATGTTATATTGTACCTTTCATTAGCATCTGCTGTGTGACTAGGCAGTTGCCAAATGGGAGGGGCTGGAAAGGAGCAGTTCCCCCCACTCTTGGGAAACAGCTACTCCATGTATCCTTTTCAAATATATATACACTTGGCTTAGCGACGCCCCCTGCTCCTCTACAGCCAATCCCGAGTGTGGGGAGTTATTCATACATTTGAAAAGGTCACATGTTTCCCAAGAGAGGGGGGGAGAGACTGCTCCTTTCCAGGCAACTGCCTAGTCACACAGCAGATTCTAATGCAAGGTACAATATAACATATCTTTTTTTCTGTAAAACCTATTTTTTTTATACAAAAACACTTTGGCAGTGTATGTACTATGCTCTGTGGGGACTGGGGGAGTGCTAAAAATGGGTCTCCTGGTGACAGGTTCTCTTTAAGTTTGATGGACTTTAGCAGGTAACGGCTGTATTTTTGTGTTACTTTTAATGTGAATCTTCTTTTTTCTTCCATATTTCTCTTGTATTCCCCGTTAGCACAATGGACTCCATAAGTGGCAATGCTATACAGTGTACATCCTGTGCCATGTATGCTTTCCTTGAACAGCCGTTCGATGGGGAATACAGCTGTGTGGGATGTGTGAAAATTGCTCATCTGGAAGCCCAGATTCTGGATCTAAATAAGCAAGTGTCAAGGCTGCGGACAATTGACAATATGGAGCGAAGTTTGCTGCTCCTGGAGCACAAACTCTCTGCGGAAGATGGGTGTGGGGATGGAAGTATGGAGGTGCAGAGTGAGGGGGCAGCAAGTTTGGTAACATTTAGCAGGCGGGGTAGAGGGAAGAGTTGCAGGGAGTCTAGTCCTGATTTGGTCCACCCCAATAAGTTTGCCAAGCTGGGGGATGAGGGGTATCTCAGCTCTGGGGTAGCAATGCTGCAGCAAGACATGGCCTCTAGCAACCAGGGGACTGTCTGCTCCAGTAAGAAAGGTAATGGGAGCACAGGCAAGGTCAGACGGCTGCTGGTAATGGGAGATCCAATTATTAGGGGAACAGACCGGGCAATCTGCCACAAAGACACAATGATTGCATACTGAACAGTGTGTTTGTTTTCCGGAGTGCTTTGGGTTTCGGTCATTTTGTCATTCGTGTTTAACCAGATTACTATTGAGGTTCTTGTTTCTTACACCGCATATGTTCATGTCTGTCCTCGAGGTAGTTTTTCTCCAAGATCACTACCTGTCCCACGTGCCACAGCAAAAGGGGCATGGGAGATCATGGAGGTAAATAAGTGGTTCTCAAAGATGGTGTAGGAAGGAGGGCTTTGGGTTCATGGAGAACTGGGCTACTTTTGTGTTCGGTCTACAGGCTCTACAGTATGGGAGGTTTTCCACTGGACCCACTGGTTGCACATACCACGGAAGCTCTTTACCACAGGCTCCCGCACAGGGGAATCACTCGTAGAGGTCACTTATATGCCTAATATGAGTTAACCTGTACCCTTTCTTAACCCATCTCATCTATACAAGGTGCCTAGGGGTATTTTTTGAAATGTCCCCTGATGAGCCTAAGCAGGGCGAAACATGGCATGTAGGGACATGCCTCTACCTGACATCACTACTGTAAGCAAATTTAATATACCTTCCCCTGGACTCTGTAGGTCTTTAACAGTGCCAGTGTTTATAGGGAAAGTTTCCAGTCGGGTGTGCAGCCATATAGGGCCGCGGCTCGCGAGTTGGATACTTAGGATTAATAGCAATCTGTCTGGTCAGGGGTTAATTAGGGTTAGTACTTTTACCCAATCCCCCCTTTCTTTGATCATTTTGACCATATCCTGTTGGACACACGCCTCCACCACACAGGCCACACACTGTCGTCCGCCTTCCCCACACATTCCCGTCTAACGGTTTTCTGAGACACGGGATCCAGTTTCCTCATCAGAATCCCAGGGTACACACCAAGACGGGTGAACAGGAGACTCGCTTCCTACATTATTTTTTTTCAAACCATAGACCATCTCAGTGGTGAGTCCTTTTTTATATCATTTTTTGTGGAACCATGTTGAAATATACACAAATATGGCATATCTTTGAGGACTCTTCAGTCTATGGTAGAACTAGACATGTTGGTCTATTCATTTAGACAGTGTAATTGCTCATGATGAGCTTCTCATTTTTCAACACTTGTTATTTTTTATCAATAATTTTAATTATAAACATTAAAAGTTACATTTTATTCACTCTATGTACTGTCCTCATACTTCAAGTGAATTTAAGCATCATTATCAGCTACTTTAGTCTTTTTTCATACTGGAGCCAACAAGAGGGGGCACTGTTGGACCTAATCCTAACCAACAGACCTGATAGGGTATCAAAATTACAGGTTGGGGGAACCTGGGTAACAGTGATCATAATATTATTGATTTTGAATTACGCTTTACTAAGAGCCTTAGTGTAGGGCAACCAACACAGGAGGGCAAATTTTCAACACCTAGGCATAAACTGGGACAATATTCTCAAAAACACCCCCCCCCCAAAAAAAAAAAAATGGGAAGTTTTTTTTCTCATTATTCTAAAAAGACATGTGAGAGACCCATACCATAACAAAAAGCGTAAGAGGAAACAAGAAAAAGCCAAGTGACTAAAGTCTTGTAAGGAAAGCATAAGTGAGAAGATAAGGCATTTAAGGTGCTAAAACGCAAAGGTAGCTATGATGTGTTACAGGATTATAGAGAGAAAAATAAATCCTGTAAAAAGCAGATAAAGGCCGCAAAAATAGAGACTGAGAGAAATATTGCCAGGGAGAGCAAAAATAATCCCAAATTATTTTTCAAGTATATAAATGATAAGAAACTAAAAATGGAGAGTGTGGGCCCCCTTAGGAATAACATGGGGGTCATGGTGGAAGGAGATGAGGAAAGGGCCATTCTACTGAATGTCGCCTTCTCGGCTGTCTTTACCCAGGAAAATCCCCTGATGGAAGACACAATGAGGAATGATGTAAATTATCTTTGGAATGTCAACAGTTTAACCCAGGAAGAGATACGGTGCCATCTCACAACCACTAAGATAGATAAATCACCGGGGCCAGATGGTATACACTCCCGGGTTCTGCATGTACCGTGATGACAGACAGACTGTTATTTTTAATAATTGAAGATTTACTGAGGACTGGTTATGTACCACAGGACTGATGCATAGCAAATGGGGTACCAATATACAAAAAAGAATCAAAAAGCGATCCTGGAAACTACAGACCTGTGAGTCGAACTTCTGTGGTGGGGAAAATATTTGAGGGGTTTGTTAGAGATGCTATCCTGGAGTATTTCGCTGTACATAACCTTATAACCCAGTGTTAGCATGGGTTTATGAGAGATAGGTCCTGTCAGACTTATCTGATTGGTTTCTACAAGGAAGTAAGTTCCAGACTGAATCTGGGGGACCCTGTGGATGTTGTATATCTGGACATTTCATTTGACACTGTGCCTCTTAAAAGGTTGGTACATAAAATGAGACTGCTGGGACTAGGGGAAATCTGTGTATTTGGGTAAGTAAGTAATTGACTTAGTTATATAAAATCGAGGATCGTCATTAATGGCACATTCTCAGATTGGGTTGATGTTTTACGGTGGAGTGCCACAGGGGTCAGTATTGGGGCCACTTCTTTTTAATATTTTTATTAATTACCTTGTAGAGAGTTTACACAGTCAAGTTTCAATATTTGCAGATGATACTAAGCTGTGTAATAAATACTGAGGTCGATAGTTTAGCATTACAGAGGGATTTCTGTAAACTTGAGGAATGGGCAGAGAAATGGTTGATGAGGTTTAATGTAGATAAATGTAAAGTTATGCACTTGGTCCATGGAAACAAAAAGTATAATTATGTTCTGAACAGTCAATTACTTAGTAAAACTGAAGCTGAAAAGGACTTGGGGGTATTGGTGGATGGTAAACTTAATTTTAGTGACCAGAGCCAGCCGGCTGCTGCTAAAGCAAATAAAATAATGGGATGTATCAAGAGAGGAATTGATTCTCATGATAACTGCATTTGCCCTCATACAAATCCCTGGTCCACACAAGAGGACATAGTAGAACTGGAACAGGTTCAGAGGAGAGGAACCAAGATTATTAGGGGAATGGGGGGACTAGAATACAATGACTGCAATGATTGCAAAATTTGGTATTATTCAGTTTAGAAAAAAGACGACTGTGGGGAGACCTCATTACAATGTACAAATACCAAAACGGACAGTACAAGGATCTCTCCAAAGATTTTTTTTATATCTAGGCCTGTGACCAGGACAAGGGGGCATCCTCTACGTCTAGAGGAGAGGCAATTCTACCATCAACATAGACAAAGGTTATTTACTGTAAGAGCAGTGAGACTGTGGAACTCTCTGCCGCAGGAGGTTGTTATGGCGGACTCTATGTACATGTTCAAGAGAGACCTGGATGCCTTTCTGGAGAGAAAAAATATCACAGGTTATGGGGATAAAACATTTATTTAATTCTTAAAGGTTGGGCTTGATGGACTTGATGGACGTCTTTTTAAACTATATTATTATGATCTTTCAGAGTTAAAGTCCATTTTACTGACATCCCACCTTCCACTAGAGACTCTGACACTACCTCCAACATTATACATCATTGATAAACTAGGCCTCAGAAACAAAAGTAACTATAACTCTCCTTCACATTATCATCCAGTTGAGACTGACATCTCACTGGTTAATAATGATACACAAACACTACTTACGGACATCAAAAAGAATAAGTACAAACATGATTCTAATCTCTCTCCTTTGGAACGACAAGTACTCACTTCACTTAAAAGTTCCCAAATTCTGGTAAGAAAACCAGCGGACAAAGAAAGGGCAATAGTGGTAATGGATAAAAAAGACTATATAGCAAAAATACAAACCCAATTAGATGATATCACTACATACAAAAAACTTTCACAAGATCCCACTCCCAAAAGTGCTACTACTATCCAGAATACAAGAGGCAAATACATAGCCAGTGGCACTATTAACAAAAAAACTGCACAATATCTCATCAATCATTACCCTATCACTCCTGTGTCCTACACATTGCCAAAGCTCCACAAAAGACTGGAAAAACGTCCAGGGAGACCCATTGTGGCCTCCACTGATTCCATATTGGCCCCACTGGCAAAATTTCTTGAGAAAATTCTAACCCCAATGATTAGAAAAACGACATCCTTTCTACTAGATACATCTCAACTTGTAGAGGCAATCAAGAATTTATCACCCTTACCACAACCATTGCTCCTAGTTACACTACAGGATGTCTGTAGTCTCTACACTTCAATCATCAGAGCAGTGGACATACTTCCCTCACAAAATTCCATCGATGACAATGAAACGGCACTCATTATTCAATTTCTACATATAATTATACATCTTTTTTTGTTTGGTGATCAGTTCTATCTACAGATTCTGGGTACAGCAATGGGGCCCAATGTGCCCTCCCATACAAAAATGTCTATATATCTTGTTTTGAACAATGAAATTTTTAAAAAGCACTCAATCTCATAATAGTTGCCATGTATAGATGTCTAAAATACAGACCCAGACCATCAAATAGACCCAGAAATAAATCAAATTGCAAATAAGCAGTGTTGCCCAAAGCCCATATATCTTATGTTTTCACAGTCTTCATGATAACCATTATGACATATTTTTACCTACTTTACTATATACGTAATAATATTTAAATTATTTTAAGTTATATTGACTTTGAAGTTAAAGCTTTGAAGTCAAACAAAAGACATCTGCTATAAACATATAACTTCAAATACCAACCCAAACCACTTTGTTAATAACTGAAGATCAGACAAAGTGTTCTGTGGTTCTGTTTTCAAACACTTTACCCTCTGGCAGCGTTCTACTTATATAACACCGTTTTGCTTGTGTATTGTTAATGTGGTGCCAATGTATTAAAAACAAGGGAAAAATAAATATGTTGGTTGCAAAGGTGCCATGCTGGGTAAATATTCTTTTTTTTATATTGGACTTGTCTCCATTTTAATACTTTTAAAAAATTGAAATAAATATTTCATCTACTTCTATAAAAATCAGCCTTTGGCTTTGACACAGCTCCAGGGAAAGACCAAGCACTGCTTCAAATCCTCAAGCATTCAAATCATTATTTATAGAACAGCAACAGATGAGGGCTGCTCTAAGCAACTTTTCAAAACAACAGCCAAAGAGGAAAAAAAATTTGCACATTATTGGATAGCACAAAAAATATATCACGTTCAGAACCCTAGTTTCTTCTGAAATATTGTCAATAAAATAACGCAACATGCTAAAACTGTAACTGCAAGACAGCACTTCACATCATAACTTCCAGGGAGCCTCCACTTATTCCAGAAGAATTTTATAGTATTGAAGGGAACCTGTCAGTCAAATTAACCACCAAAAATTAAAAATATTTTCATAAACTGCCATTAGAAAGCATTGTCCTTACCCCTACATTGTCCTTTTCCATGTCTGTAAACTTAACATTCAGTTCATAAAGCTGTAATCACATAAGCTGAGCTGGAGTCCGGTTCAACATCTTCTTTGAAGCGATGTCCAGCTTATATATCAGTATTGTGCCCAGCCACTGCTCCCAGGGCTGGACTGAGAGTCTTCTCTAGATCCTCACGCTGGTCATCCCTTCTTACACAATGTGTGAAAGGAATAGAGATTTAGCTTCTGGCTCAAGTTCCTCACTTCAGTGCAGATGCACATTTGCATAATAAAGAAAAGTTTATTTAACAACGAATAATGTATGGATCAATAACATAAATGCTGCTATGGAATTCTTATCAGCTGCTCTAAAACTAGCGATGTCAGAACAGCTGATAGGTTTCCTTTAAATACATTAAAATAATCTCCTGGACCATATTTTCTGTTCACCTTCACTTCTCACCCCCCCCCCCACTCAAAATTTATCACATTTGGGAGCCATTTGTGATACTGCTACCCCAGTACACATTTGGTCTGATATGCTAAGAGGCTCCTGCTTTCAGCTAAAGAGAAAAGGAGGGAAGAAAAAGGGGGGTTACACTGTAATATAAAGAAAAAAATGTGGATGTGTGCGTGTCCGCTCACCTGATGTAGTTATGCTAAGTGCATAGCTACTCTGTAGACATATAGATGGAAGTCCTTGTCAGGTCTGGTTTGCTACTCTCCTCAGAACCTTCTGAGGTCCGTTAGTAAGACAAAGTTTAGTCAGGAGAAAATGGAGCGCTCCACGTGTAGCCATGCTTCCAATTTTTCCGACCATAAAGACAATTTGCTCAAAGTTTTGTCCAACAAAATTTCATTTTTCATTAAAAAGTTTCACAATAAAATCAAAAAGGTTTTCATCAAATCTTAAAGCTAGGCGTTTCGAGGTAAAAAAAAAAAACGACCTTATTACATGACCTTATAAATTCAAGCTTATCGGAAGATAAAAACTGTGCTCCTGCCTAGCATAGAAATCTGCAATAGTCAGCATCCCTGCTCCAGCCCTGCCCATTACCCACCCCTCCATGCCCCATCTCTGCCTATTTGGCGTGGAGGTGCGGTATGGAGATAATAAATTGCAATTGTATATCATGAAAAGTGTACAAGCTATGATAAATTCCCCCTGTGTTTAACACTTTAAAGACCAGGTATTTATTTTTGTTTTACATCCTCCCCATTCAGTATACATAACTTTGAAAATAAATGTGTATAAATGTATAAAACAAATCAAACAGGATGCCTGAGTGTCACAATGGTAAACACAGTGGAAAAATACGTAGCACACATCCTTTGTGAGTTTAACGATTTCTTTTAATTCATATCGTATTATATGGTATACAGCTCCACCATAAAAATCACAGGAAGATCATATAAAGTAATAACAGATCCAAATAATTCTTTCAGCGACGTTTCGGTCTGAGTCGACCTTTGTCAAGCCTGATCTGTAATTTAGGGGTAGTAGTTGGGCGCTTAGGTAGGAGCCAAAGATGTGGTAAACACATTGAGCATAAGATACAAATAAGTATAATATGATTGCAGCTCCAACCATCCATTTATTGGATGGAAAAGGGAGGAGTCACCCAGGAAATACTCAACCCAGGGCCCAAGTAGAAGATTAAGCAGATATTATATCTGTATATTTACCAAGTAGAAGATTAAGCAGATATTATATCTGTATATTTACCAAGTTATTTTATATTTATTATCTTTTGGCAGGCATGTTAGTATGATATATATATATATATATATATATATATATATATATATATATATATATATATATTAAAATTGTAATATTTTCTTCATTAGCTACTTGGTTAGGTGTAAATTCACAGGTTTACAGCCACAATATACAGGTTTACTATAATTCTTATTATATTATAATGCTAACTTATTGGTTATATAACTGTTTTGTGATTGTTATCATTATGCATGAGTGCACATGCACATTCATTATACTATATACAATTAACTATTTTTTTAAATATGTTTCAGAAGTTTGAAGTTCCCTTGTATCTTTCCAAAACCTATCTGAAGATATTGTAAGTAGAAGTTGGAGTTGCAGAAACTTTCCCTCAGTGAATGAGATCGTTCGTGTTTTAAGAAGGGAGAGGAGACATTTAGCCATTACAGACCATACAACAAGACTCTTACTTCACCAGAAAAACTCCATTCAGTCAATGTAAAGAGAAATAGAACATGTCCATTCACAGAGAGAGGTAAGTAAATAGCACTGGTTACAGATGACATTTTGGATTTCAGTATGTCTGATTCTTCTGCCATGGCCTAAGGAGAGATTTTGATACATTTTAAAATAATTTTTGTATTCTTTAAATAAAAATGTAACAGCGCAATCTAATAGGATTTACAGTACCTATATATAACAAAGGGAGATGGTCACAAAGTGGGTAGAAAATATGTGCTCGACAAATTTGAAAACCTTGATAGCCCAGTGTCCTATCTGGAAATCAGAAATGAATGTTAATGACTCAGTACCGGAAATCCATCAGTCATATTTGGAAAAATGATGGATTCGGCAAGTGATAAGACCTCCATGATTTTGCACATTAACATTTTGCAATGTCACTTTATGTACTCTTTTTCCATTTGGGCTGACAGTCTTAGCCCCTTGGCTGGGACATTAACTTCAAGTGCTGCTTTTAGTGTATTCCCTCAACATGGGAATTCTGGTAGAAATTTCTATATGTGACCATGACAGTACATTTGTGAAATACTAAGCCATTTCTGATGTGTCCCATAGCTTTTCTGAGGTAAAGATGCTGCTGTGTCTGAGTGCTTGATCTGCAGTTAAACAGTAGGCTCCACATACAGCAACTGTGGAACATCTGGAAAAGATACAACCTAATAAACTAATGCACCCTCTTGTGCTACAACAAAAGTTAAATTGTGCTTTGTTAGCTCTCCTCTTTCTAAAGATTCATTAATGACTCTGTATGACACTATGTCCTCTTAGAAGGAACTGCAAATGGCTGACAAGAGTGCAGTTCTAATCTGTACAATAATGTAAAAGGAAAAGTTTGGCTCAGCAATTTGCAGCTAGATTAAAACTGCCAAATAAAAGTGCAGTAATATCCGAACCTAGTGGATTTAAATAGGCAGTAAGTCATGGCCATATGAGATGTTGTTGCTTATAAGATGATGCCTCATAAATACAGAGATTCTGGTGCTGTGGCCCCAGGAGCCCTGAGTTAAATTAACATGTTGATGTAGATAAGTGATTGAATTACTGGACAGGTGGCTTTTACATGGACTGTTTGGCTCTTACTTTTTGGGGATCCAAACCTAGACTCAAAACTAGAAGGTTGCTCTTAATAACACCAGAAAAAGAGACATATCCAATGTTTTAAAGAGGGAGACAGTCCCTGACTGAGAGTGTTGGGAAATATGGCAGAGATTCAAGGGCATTCCTTCTTTTGGACCTGGAGGGCTCTTTTTTTTAGATGAAGAAAAACTTGGCACTCCTTGTATTTTTGTGAAATAAGGAATTCTTATATTATTTTTAATTCCAGTGTTAACGGGAAAAGCAATTTAATAACAATTTATGCAACGTTTCAGTTTTAATAATTCAGACCTTCATCAGGCACTAAAGTGAAAACAATGAATACATAATGTCAATATTACAGCATTGTGTATATACATAAATCAATGTACAGTAGCAAAAAATACAGTCCAACATTTGGTATGAGTGTAGTTAGAAGCCAGCCAGTGGAACGGTGCTTGTGGTTCCAAGATGAGTGGTGTGAGGAAACGTGTATAACAACACAAAAAGCGTAAGGGTAAGTATTACTGAAAATAAAAGCATCATGATTAGAAATCAAACAATGCGACTGGGTGTATGCATCCCAGTTGAAAGGTAGATCAATGTCACTCACAATCATGACCGTAACAAACAAATGACATAGTATATATGATCAGTATATTCAGTATAATCACTAGTAGACAGTCTTCTGGGTGGAGACCCATATACACCCAGATGTGGAAGAGAGGTCCATTGCTATGACTGCTGCAGCGCTAGGAGCAGTGTGCAGAGCAGGGACTCCCGCTGGAGGAAAGCGCACTGGCGTTCTGTATGATCGCCGGTTATAAGGACAGTGCATACGGACCGGAAGTCGGAGGCCGGAAGTAACGTGCCGGCTCTGGGTCCTCCCTGTGCGTTTCAGCGTGGAACACATGTGGGTTTTAACAAGGCCTGGGTAATTGCTCCCAGAACGGAGCCGTGAGGAAAGGCAGAGCTGGCCGGATGGCCAGAAATAAGGTGTTAATGGGGCAATATAGATGATGTAATCAATACTTATATGTATGTGGGCGGGGAATGTGTAGTATATGAAGAGGGAAGAAAAAAAGAGCAGAGCAAGAAGACTAGAGTAGAAAAGGAGGATATACCTTAGCAATGCGGGTTGGCGGA
The DNA here is from genome assembly GCA_019512145.1 of Engystomops pustulosus. NCBI lineage: Eukaryota > Metazoa > Chordata > Amphibia > Anura > Leptodactylidae > Engystomops > Engystomops pustulosus. Next base: position 179,389,992 of record CM033643.1, read on the forward strand.
TTCAGCGTATCTGTGAAATAAATGAGATAGAGTTAGAAAAGTTAAATTTTGTATTTCATATTCTCTGTTAAGACCATGTGGGGTCATGGCGTCTAGTCGATGGATCCAAAAGGCTTCACAGAGCAACAGTTGTTTTACTCTGTTGCCGCCCCTAGTGGGATAGGAACAATGTTCTATACTGAATTAAGCTGGGAAATTCTGTGTTTGGCCTGATGGAAAAGTGGTATGGTAGTGGTAGTAGTAATTTGTTGCATGGGTGTCAGATTGTTGTGTGAAATGCAATCTCATATCTAGTGGACTGTTCGCCATATAGACGAGACCACAAGGGCATTTGAAACGTAAATCACAAAGGATGATTTGCTGTGAAATAATCCAGAATAGGGTATGATTTGCCTGTACGGGGATGAAAACACCTTGTCACCTTTTTGTACATTGCTGCATTGTGTGCAAATTGGGAAAGTGCCAAATTTGGTGTACTGAGAAAGCGTTTTGATAGTTTGGGTTTAGCAGGGCCTTCATCGCTTTAACCAATTTATTTTTGAGGTTGCGGAACGTTTGTAGCATGGGCGAAAATTGTTGGCAAATCTGGATTGTTTGGATAACTATTTCTGAGAATAGACCAATGGTTCAGATGTAGCTTTGTGTAACTTGAAGATTGTGGGGTGATATTGATGTACAAAATTGATACGTGGTTCCTTAGGGGTAATTCCTTTACAGTGGATGGTGGTTTTAAGTCGTGTGTCTTTGGATTGCCACGGGTTCTTGATAATGTTTGGCACATTTCTGAGACGTTAGTCTTTTTGTGATGGATCTGTGGCGATTTGTGGATGCGTTCTAGCTGGGAATTGGGTAGGGATTGTTTGCAGGGGGTTGGGTGACAGCTGGAGAAATGCAGAAGACTGTTGCGGTCAGTGGGTTTCGTGTACAGGTCAGTCATAAGTAGACCCATGTTGTTTTTAATGACCCTGGTGTCCAGAAAGTCAATCTGTTCTAGGCTATAGATGATGGTGAACTGCAGTTCTGGCCAGATCTGATAGAGGTATGTGTGGAATGTCAAGAGGGTGTCAAGTGGATGTCGTCAATGTATCTTTTCCATAAGGTTGCACGGGCTTGGTAGAGTGCATTGGGGTAGACAAAACGTTCTTCGAATTCTGACATGTAACTGTTTGCATATGGGGGGCCACGTTGGAGCTCGTAATTCACCCACGACCCCACCAGGACATTATCCATCAAAATAAACAACTCTCTGCAGACCAAAGTTATAGACCAGAAAACACACAGTTTCTTACACAACCAACTTCCCATTATTCCTGTCATTTACGTACTCCCCAAAATCCATAAGAGACTTGACAAACCACCTCGCAGACCGATAGTCGCCTCAACAGATTCACTGCTCTCTCCTTTGGCCATTTTTCTTGAAAAAATTCTGACCCCACTCACCAAACTGTCTCCATCATTCCTCTTAGACACCAATGACTTCCTCACACATATTCGCAATCTCAAACAAGTCCCTCCCAACACATACCTAGTGACATGGGATGTATCCAGCTTATACACTAGCATCCAACATGATAAAGGTATCATTGCTATCTCCAAATTACTGGACAAATCATCGCATCCCCTACAGGTTAAACAATTTTTCCTTGATCTCCTCACCCTAGTTTTACATGAGAACTATTTTATGTTCCAGGATTCATTCTATCTTCAAATACGTGGCACAGCCATGGGCTCCAACGTGGCCCCCCCATATGCAAACAGTTACATGTTACATTTGAAGAACGTTTTGTCTACCCCAATGCACTCTACCAAACCCGTGCAACCTTATGGAAAAGATACATTGACAACATCGTTTGCATATGGGGAGGGCCACTTAACACCCTCTTGACATTCCACACATACCTCAGTCAGATCTGGCCAGAACTGCAGTTCACCATCAACTATAGCTTAGAACGTATTGACTTTCTGGACACCACGGTCATTAAAAACAACATGGGTCTACTTATGACTGACCTGTACACGAAAGAGATAGCCGCCCTCCCCCAAACATACTCCCCACAAGCTGGATGTCCCCCGTTGAGGTACACAATCTTTACCTTCCAACCCACACCCCTCCGAGTACCCCTGTCCTATGAAGATCATGTCCCATCTTATCCTCGTATCTGTACACCACTTGACACAGGTCTCGCTCCGACTCGCCCCGCTGCCCCAAGGCAACCCCAGGGATAAAAATTGATGCAACAAACGACGGCAGCTCGGAAGGGAGACCCTGTAAAGTGAACAGTCCCCCTCTCGAACAATCCCTGACTTATTTAGGAGTTTACACGCCCTCGGGGAGAGCCCTCAATCTCTTCTCATTTCAATGCAATCATATTGGATGACAACCACAAAGGGCACTGAAAATGGCCACATGCCCCCGAGCACTTGAATAATCCAGGACTGTGTCGAGATTCGAACAATAGGATAACGCATATATCTGTCGACCAGTACAAGACTAGGAGGGACAGATTTCCGTATGCATGGATGTGGAGGCCGACTATTCAACGTTCGGTAGTGTAATCATAACAACCATGCGACCATTCTTTCATTGTCACGAAGTGATGCCATTGAGCCGAGACCACAAACCAGTGCTCACCGAGACAAGTAGGAGGCCATAGGACCAAAAACACATCCTGGGTAGGCACACGAGACATGTGATAGACCTGACACCTCCTGGAGTGCCACCGGAGACCAATGTGAGGAGGCCATGACCCATCCTGGCAGTAGCCCCGGAGACATGAGGAGCCATGACACCCCTGGACTGCCCCCGGAGACATGGAGGAAACGCATCACATGCAAATACGATTCCCAATAACACGGGATCAAACGAACACACCTCCCCTCATGGCAGAGCACAAGAGGGCTAAGGTCCCAGGGTACAATCCATGGCAGGGCTGCCATTCTGCTATTCGGAGCTGGTCCCAGATCGCCCTCCCCCCTCTAATAACACTGCACAGTCCACGCACGCATGGCTTATATGGTGGCTATAGCGATATACATTATGTATGAATAATTTTGACATTGGGTTGAAGTAATTGAATTGCAAGGTTTCAATATGTTTTTCTTCTCTTGTAGACTGGGATTTCTTTTTCACATGACTCCAGGACAAGAAACTAACCGTTGGTTGTTTCTACAGGTCCAGCTTGATCCTCGTGTTTTACATATCTGTTTTTGAGTATGGTTTGTGTGATAACTGTCATGGTGTAGTTTTTGTTTTAGTCAACAAGGTGGTTGGCTGAAGAACCAGTTATTAATTGACATTTTGTTTTACAGGTCATTAAAAGTAGTATGTGAAGATAGGTATATAAAGTTTTGATGTCTTTACAAATTAAAACCACGTGTGTATGATCTCACAATTTATAGGGTTTTAATTTGTGTTTGCAAACAATTAAAAACATGAATAACATCCCATTGTGATGTGTAGGTCCTGTGTGTCATGTCTTTTGTTGTTTTTTGTGCTATGTCTTTGTTCTTTATCTTGGTCCCCTAGATGATCTTACTTAATCATTGGACGAGGATGGATTGGAAACTGGCCTGTTGTCCCACCCTAATATGTGTAGAAGCTGAAATTAGCTCTTATTGTTTATGTTGTCTGTTTTTTGGTTTCTGTTAAATGTAGTAAGTAAACTGTGTCATACACTTTTTTTTTGTTTGTGTTCCTGATGCTCAGGATGTTGGATTTGTTGGATTTTTTCCCCATTTTTGTTGTTAAATGACATTTTTTTTTTTCTTGATTCAGTATTATTTTTTTTTTATACAGTGTTTGGTAACCATTTGTGGTCCCAAAGGGCATGGTTTTTAGATGAGTAATGCAGTACCAAGGGGCACCTATAGTGAATTCAACATAAATATTTTAATTTTTTTTTTAAAATTTTAAGGTTTTTTTCTTCTTCTCTGATACATTTGTCTCACTGGCACTTACGTTTAAGTTTCCTCAAAACAACCTGCACACTCCTTTAAATACCTGTAAACTTAGGGTTAAAAGCATCATTCGTTTTGAATTTTTTTTAATTTTAATGTTCTTCAATCTATGGGTGTGTCTTCACGGTTTCGTAAAACATATAGTAATTAATGAAGGCTGCTCAGCTATATAGGTTTACTAGATGTATATTGTCTTAATAACGCACAGTAGATTACCGATATGCACTTGATTACTTTTGGTTAATTTATAAGTCGGACAATGGTAGACATATTAGTGTCAATGTGAACATTCTGTGGAGTTAAAATATAAACCTGGTAAACTTATCATGAATTAGATTTTGTAATTGGAAAAAGCTATGAAAGTTTATGTTTAAAAACTAAATATATTTGAAGTCAATAATCTGGAACCCTTAATTACCACCCTGCAACTTCTCTTGAAAGCACTCTTTTAATTTACTACCTATTGGCATGTTTTTATAGTTCTTTTGGATTTCCTTTTATTTATTTCATATCTATAGGTTTCTGTTGATATCTAAGATTTATGCCATCTGGCTTCCCTGTATGACTGGGATTTCTGTTTGCATACAGTTATTATCATATATGGAGATCTATATTGTTGGGATAATTGGTATAGATGGAAAACTGTCATTCAAGAAATGGATATGAGAATGATTTGGAGTGAATGGTGTGATGACCATTGTGTGCCCATTTCCTTACCCATAAAACCTTCAGAACTACTTTGGCCTTGAAGGAAAGCCAGAAGAAAAGATCATTTCCTCACCAAAGAAGATATGATTTTATTTCTGTTCTAAACATGGGTCTAATGGTTTTGGGCTTTCATGCCCAAGGGGCCTAATGTTGGAAATATGCATGTTGTGGCTTGAACAGTGTTTGTAAGGGTCTTTGTGGACAGAGGAATACTAAGCCATAAATGCTACATTGCCCCTAATAAAGATTGCAGAGACAGCGCATGTGCTTACAATGGACGTGCTATTTACAACCTGGAGGCTGGGCTATCCTGACCACACTGAGGACAGCTGTTTCATTCCCCTGGGATTCTATCAGAATCCTGTGGGAACAAAGACTCAAGTTACTTGTCTGCAAGTGTGTGTAAGAATATATTGGACTCTACATCATCATGTGGATTGCCAAGACAGTGTGGAGGTGGGATGAGGGCAATGTGTTGGTGAGCTATGTGTGTGTGGTCATATAAGAGGTTATACGATCTTTATTTTAAGGCAACTTCCTTTTCCTACTACTCTCTGTCCCTTATTTAGTTTACACCCCTATGTGTATTCCCCTGTATTGTACCCTTAATAAATCCCCTATAAGATCCATTGAATATTGTTGTTATTTAATATTAACTTGCACCCAAACCAGCAGAAGTTTATTAGGGCAGATATAGATGTGTAATCAATACTTATATGTTTGTGGGGGCGGGGATGTGTAGTTATGAGAGGGAAGAAAAAAAGAGCAGAGCAGAAACCATAGAGTAGAAAAGGAGGATATACCTTAGCAATGCGGGTTGGCGGATTCAGCGTATCTGTGAAATAATAGATAGAGTTAGAAAAGTTAAATTTGTATTTCATATTCCTTGTTAAGACCATTGGGGTCATGGCGTCTGTCGATGGATCCAAAAGGCTTCACAGAGCAAACAGTTGTTGCGCCTCGTGGGGATAGGAACATGTTCTACACTGAATTTAAGCTGGGAAATCTGTGTTTGGCCTGATGGAAGTGGTATGGTAGGGGTAGTAGTAATTTGTTGCAATGGATGTCAGATTTGTGTTTTGAAATGCAATCTCATATTTGTTGGACTGTTTCGCCAACATAGACGAGACCACAAGGGCATTTGATAACGTAAATCACAAAGGATGATTTGCATGTGAAATAATCCAGAATAGGGTATGATTTGCCTGTACGGGGATGAAACACCTTGTCACCTTTTTGTACATTGCTGCATTGTGTGCAAATTGGGAAAGTGCCAAATTTTGGTGTACTGAGAAAGCGTTGTATAGTCTTGGGTTTAGCAGGGCCTTCATCAGCTTTAACCAATTTATTTTTGAGGTTGCGTAAACGTTTGTAGCATGGGCAAAAATTGTTGGCAAATTCTGGATTGTTTGGATAACTATTTCTGAGAATAGACCAATGGTTACATGTAGCTTTGTGTAACTTGAAGATTGTGGGGTGATATTGATGTACAAAATTGATACGTGGTTCCTTAGGGGTAATATTCCTTTCAGTGGATGGTGGTGTTCTAAGTGTGTGCTTTGGATTGCCACGGTTCTTGAATGTTTGCACATTCTTGAGACGTAGTTCTTTTTGTGATGGATCTGTGGGATTCGTGTGACGTTTAGCTGGGAATTGGGTAGGGATTTTTGCAGGGGGTTGGGTGACAGCTGGAGAAATGCAGAAGACTGTTGCGGTCAGTGGGTTTCGGTACAGGTCAGTCATAAGTAGACCCATGTTGTTTTTTAATGCCCTGGTGTCCAGAAAGTCAATCTGTTCAGGCTATAGATGATGGTGAACTGCAGTTCTGGCCAAATCTGATAGTGTGGAATGTCAAGAGGGTGCAAGTGGATGTCGTCAATGTTCTTTTCCAAGGTTGCACGGGCTTTGTAGAGTGCATTGGGGTAGACAAAACGTTCTCGAATTCTGACATGTAACTGTTTGCATATGGGGGCCACTTGGAGCTCGTAATTCACCCACGACCCCACCAGGACATTATCCTCAAAATAAACAACCTGCAGACCCAAGTTATAGCACAGAAAACACACAGTTTCTTACACAACCAACTTCCCATTATTCCTGTCATTTACGTACTCCCCAAATCCATAAGAGACTTGACAACCACCTCGCAGGACCGATAGTCGCCTCAACCAGATTCACTGCTCTCTCCTTTGGCCATTTTTCTTGAAAAATTCTGACCCCACTCACCAAACTGTCTCCATCATTCCACAATGACTTCCTCACCACTTCGCATCTCAACAAGTCCCTCCCAACCTACCTCTTGACATGGATGTATCCAGCTTATAACACTAGCATCCAACATGATAAGGTATCATTGCTATCTCCAAATTACTCGACAAATCATCGCATCCCCTACAGGTTAAACAATTTTCCTTGATCTCCTCACCCTAGTTTTTACATGAGAACTATTTTATGTTCCAGGATTCATTCTATCTTCAAATACGTGGCACAGCCGGGGCTCCACGTGGCCCCCCCATATGCAACAGTTACATGTTACAATTGTGAAGACGTTTGTCTACCCCAATGCACTCTACCAAACCCTTGCAAACCTTATGGAAAAGATACATTGACAACATCGTTTGCATGGGGAGGGCCACTTAACCCCCTTGACATTCCACACATACCTCAGTCAATCTGGCCAGAACTGCAGTTCACCATCAACTATAGCAGAACGTATTGACTTTCTGTACACCACTTACATCGAATACCCACTGACCGCAACAGTCCTTCTGCTTTCTCCAGCTGTCACCCAACCCCCTGCAAACAATCCCTACCCAATTCCCAGCTACCACGTGTCCACAGAATCGTCCACAAGATCCATCACAAAAAGACTATGTCTCACAGAAATGTGCCAAAAGTCTCAGAACCCCCGTGGCAATCCAAGTAAACCCAAAGGGCACTATAACAAAAGACATTTCACGAAGCGCTGCACATATAACACCACCAACAACACTGTAGCCGTCCACTGTAATAGGAATATTTACCTGACTAGCAGAACCACGGTAATCAATTTGTACAAATATGAGATCATATCACACGCACAATTTCTTCACTTATACACAGATGCTAGTACACTAACCATCTAGGTCTATTCTATCGTGAGAACCACTAGCTTTCCAAACAATCCAGAATTTTTGGCCCAACATTCCTTCTCGTTCGCCCATGGCTGAACAAACGTTGTACCTCCCCCTCAAGGAGATATGGACTTGGTTAAAGCGTGACAATGGTCCCGCTAACTCCTACCCGACTATACAAAGTCCTTTTCTGTTCTCTTACCAGCTACTACAGCAGCAATCAGGTCATTAAAAACAACATGGGTCTACTTATGACTGACCTGTACACGAAACCCACTGACCGCAACAGTCTTCTGCATTTCTCCAGCTGTCACCCAACCCCCTGCAAACAATCCCTACCCAATTCCCAGCTACAACGTGTCCACAGAATCGTCACAGATCCATCACAAAAAGACATATGTCTCAAAGAAATGTGCCAAAAGTTCAGAACCCGTGGCTATCCAGAACACACACTTAACACCGCCATCCACTGAAAGGAATATTACCACTAAGGAACCACGTATCAATTTTGTACATCAATATCACCCCACAATCTTCAAGTTACACAAAGCTATACGTAACCATTGGTCTATTCTGAGAAATAGTTATCCAAACATTCCAGAATTTGCCAACAATTTTCGCCCATGCTACAAACGTTTACCCAACCTCAAAGATAAATTGGTTAAAGCTGACGAAGGTCCCGCTAAACCCAAGACTATACAACGCTTTCTCAGTACACCAAAATTTGGCACTTTCCCAATTTGCACACAATGCAGCAATGTACAAAAAGGTGACAAGGTGTTTCATCCCCGTACAGGCAAATCATACCCTATTCTGGATTATTTCACATGCAAATCATTCTTGTGGTTTTGTCTATGTTGGCGAAACAGTCCAACACATGCGAGATAGCATTTCAAAACACAAATCTGACATCCGTTGCAACAAATCACTACTACCCCTACCATACCACTTCCATCAGGCCAAACATAGAATTTCCCAGCTTAAATTTCAAGTAGTAGAACATGTTTCTATCCCACGAAGGGGCGGCAACAGAGTAAAACAACTCCGTGAAGCCTTTTGGATCCATCAACTAGACGCCATGACCCCACATGGTCTTAACAGAGAATATGAAATACAAAATTTAACTTGATTTCTAACTCTACCTTATTTATTTCACAGATACGCTGAATCCGCCAACCCACATTGCTAAGGTATATCCTCCTTTTCTACTCTATGCTTTCTTGCTCTGCTCTTTTTTTCTTCCCTCTTCATATACTACACATTCCCCGCCCCAATACATATAAATATTGGTTACATCATCTATATCGCCCCATTAACACCTTATTTCTGGCCATCTGACCTTTATTTCTATCAGCTCTGCCTTTCCTCTCGGCTCCATTCTGGGAGCGATTACCCAGGCTTTGTTAAAACCCACATGTGTTCCATGCTGGAACGCACAGGACGGACCTGGAGCCGGCACGTCACTTCCAGCCTCCGACTTCCGATCCGCATGCACTGTCCTTATAACCGGGTGATCATACAGAACGCCAGTGCGCTTTCCTCCAGCGGGAGTCCCCACTCTGCACACTGCTCCTAGCTCTGCAGCAGTCATAGCACTGGACCTCTCTTCCACATCTCTTATACCTGGCAATCCGGTAAGTATCTGTTCTCCCCCATGCACACACTTACCATTTGGGATCTCCAGCGCATACTCTGGCCCCCACTTGTGCTCTGTCACAAACACAGTCTCCTGACTGCATGTATCTGGGTCTACACCCAGAAGACTGTCTACTAGTGATTATACTGAATATACTGATCATATATACTATGTCATTTGTTTGTTATGGTCATGATTGTGAATGACATTGATCTACCTTTCAACTGGGATGCATACACCCAGTCGCATATGTTGATTTCTAACCATGATGCTTTTATTTTCAGTAATACTTACCCTTACGCTTTTTGTGTTGTTATACACATTTCCTCACACCAGGGTGTTGCAGAACATTGTGCCATGCTCAAATATGCATAGGGAATGTGATTTGGTCTTCAAACAATGCTTTGTTTTAGTATGACACACACATGACAGCCGCTGCTCTTAGAATCGCTTCACTATTCAATTACATGGGCACTTACAGGGGCCAACTTGACCAAATAAGTGAAGCAGGAAAGCAGCCTGACAAGGTAACGTCTATGCCAGCTCGAAAGGACTGAGCTGAGGGCCAAGACCCCACTATTGCCTGCTCATTTTGGCTTGTGGTTCTAAGTGGCTTGTGAACAGTAGAGTTTAAACAAGCAGATTTTTGTGTGTGCTAAGAGTGAATCTGTCGTTTAGGTGATTGTGGATTGAGTATATAAGTAATAGCAAGGAACTTTTTCTTAGTTTCACCTTTTAAATAGCTTTTTTTCCCTTTCTTTGCTTGGTCTGCTATTTGGGAGGAGGGATCAGTGTTCTCACCTGATAAATGAAAAGGAAGCAACTCAGTTTTGAGCTTGTTCATTTTGGCTTGTGTTTCTAAGTGGCTTGTGGACATAAGTAGAGTTTAAACAAGCAGATTTTTGTGTGTGCTAAGAGTGAATCTTTGGTTTGGGTGATTGTGGATTGAGTATATAAGTAATAGCAAGGCACTTTTTTTAGTGTCACAATTTAAATATATATTTTTTTACTTTCTTTGCTTGGTCTGCTAATTTGGGAAGGGATCAGTGTTCTCACCTGATAAATTAAGAGGAAGCAACTCAGTTTTGAGCTTTCTCATTTTGGCTTGTGTTTCTAAGTGGCTTGTGAACATAAGTGGAGTTTAAACAAGCAGAGTTTGAAAAAGAGGAGTCCACAGAATTTTATATCTCTTCATTTATACACTCCTCACAGTTTTGTAACTAGGATATGCCTAGCAGGATTGGAGGTATGCTCCAGGGCACACTCCGCCGTATGTGTACACTGCTGGAGCAGGAGTTCCTGGGTGAATACCGCTGCGACAGATGTGCCCATATTTTTCTACAGGAAGCTCGTGTTAGAGATCTGAAGAAAGATATTGCACGTCTGCGAGCAATCGACAATCTTGATAGGAGTACGTGGCCCACTGAGCAAGCAATAAGCGGGGTAGAAGTGGAGGGTGAAGAGAACAGCCAGCAGGCCCAGGTGGGTAGCTGGGCTACTATAAATAGAGGGGGTAGAAAGGGGTCCAAGAAAAGGAAGGCCAATTCCGACCCTGAACAATATTGCAAAATTGTGCAATGATGGAAGGACGTCAGTGGCAGAAGTGGCAGCCCTAGTGGATCCTGCTCTCCCTAACAGCCGGGGGAGCAGACCAGCTAGTAGTAGGGGGGATGAGAGTGCAGGTAAGCCAAGGCAGCTAGTGGTTGTAGGGGACTCTATTATCAGGAAAACAGATAGAATAATTTGTCACCAAGACTGCCTCAAACAAATGGTTTGCTGTCTCCCTAGTGCCAGGGCTCAGCATGTGGTGGAATGGGTGGATAAATTACTGGGAGGGGCTGGAGATGACCCAGCTGTCGTGATCCATGTTGGTGCCAATGACAGAATAGATGGTAGGTGGAGAAGCCTCAAGAATAATTTTAAAGATTATTGTATCATATATAGTATCATAATTTGTGTCTTTCTTTTCCTATGTTCTCGTTTTGTACTGTTTTATATTGTTTACTATTTGTTGTACACTTTTGTCTCTTGACAATAAAGAGATTCAACATAATTTTAAAGAATTAGGATCAAAGCTTAAGGGAAGGACCTCCAAGGTAGTATTCTCCGGAATTTTACCTGTGCCATGTGCTACACAGAGAAGACAGCGGGAGCTCAGGGAGTTAAATGCATGGCTCAGATCCTGGTTTAGAGCAGAGGGATTTGGGTTCGTAGAGCACTGGGCTGACTTTTCATTGGGGTACAAGCAGTTTTCTGCAGATAACTTGCACCTAAATGGAAGAGGGGCTGCTGTGCTGGGGGAGAAGATCCTAGCAGGGGTTGCAGAGTATTTAAACTAGGATCGGGGGAGGAGGAAGACAAAAAAGGGGTAGACAGGTCAGAGAGGGGGCAGGTTTTGTTGGTGGGTGGTGAAGTGGGCAATGTATGGGGGACTTAGGCAGTTGATAAAGAGATCCACAAAACAAAACAATAGTGAGGATATATGTGCCAGTAAAATTACTATAAATCAGATAAATAACTGTGGAAAATTAAAGTGTATGTTGACAAATGCCAGAAGTATCACAGGCAAAATGGGCAAGCTTGAGACTCTGGTATTAGAGGAACAGTTAGATGTTGTTGGTGTAGCGGAGAAATGGCTCGATGCATCACATGATTGGGGTGTTAATATTCAAGGTTTTACACTCTTTGGGAAAGACAGGGCAAATAGGGTGGTAGGTGGTGTATGTCAGAAGAGACTTTAAATCGATTTTGAATGAGACAGTGGTCTCAGAAGAGTGTGAGGAGGCTGAAATTTTGTGGGTTGAAATTCAAAACCAGGAGAGCTTTGAGAAAATTATTTTTGGTGTAATTTATAGACCCACTAACATCTCTGAGGAAATAGAGGGTCACCTATATAAGCAGATGGAGCGGGCTGCACAGGCAAGGACCGCAGTGATAATGGAAGAAGGGGTCAGGGCTCTTTTTCATCTGTAAAGGGGAGACATTTTGTCAACTTTGTGCAGGATAATGTTATGGTGCAGCTTGTAGAAGATTTCACAAGAGGTGATGAGATTGTCCAAAATGTCAGTGTCCGGGAACCCCTTTGGAACAGCGATCATAACATAATTATTTTCCACTTAAACTGTAAAAACCAAAAACAGGTGGGAAAATTGAAAACTTTAGATTTTAAGAGGGCTAATTTCCAGAAATTCAGGGCTGCAATACAGGATATAGAATGGGATCAAATACTATCACATGATGATACTGATGTTAAATGGGAGAAATTCAAATCTATCCTGGGTCATTATACTTCTAAATTTATTCCTATAGGTAACAAGTACAGATGGGCTAGATTACACCCCGCGTGGCTTACAGCTATAGTTAAAAGGGCAATTAATGATAAAAAGAGGGCATTCAAAAAAATATAAATCTGACGGGTCATCTGAGGCTTTCAATTCTTACAAAAAACTTACCAAAATCTTCAAATAGGAAATCAAATCAGCCAAAATACAAAATGAAAGACAGGTGGCTAAAGATAGCAAAACAAATCCTAAGAAATTTTTTAGGTATATCATTGCAAAAAAAAAGGGGGAGGGGGGGGTGGGGGGGGGGGGGGGGGGGGGTCAGAAAAGGGCATCGGTGACTGGAGACCAAGAGAAGGCAGAGATACTTAATGGGTTTTTTAGCTCCGTTTATACAATAGAAGAAAGAATTTCTGAAGTGGATGGTGCCAGTGCGGATCATGCATCCTGTAATATACTAGACTGGCTGAATGTAGACATGATCCAATCTAAGCTCAATAAAATCAATGTGTACAAGGCTCCTGGACCAGATGGGTTACACCCCAGAGTTCTTAACCTCTTAAGGACGCAGCCATTTCATAGCTTAAGGCTCAGCCCCATTCCGAGATTGCTTTTCCCCACATGTTGTACTTCATTTTAGTGGTAAATTTGGCTGATAAGTTTTGCGTTTATTTACAAAAAAAATTTTTTTGAAAATTATTTTGAAAAATTAGCCATTTTCTAAATTCGAAATCATTGCGTTTTCAGGCAGATAGATTTAACACCTGAATAGGCTGCTGAATAACATTTCCCATATGTATACTTTACATTTTCATAATTTTTGAAATGTCTGCATAATTTATTTTGATGTCACACGGCTTACAAATCGAATATCGATTTTCCCTATTTTCAGAATTTACTATTTTGGGGATAAATACCTTTTTTAATGACATTTTACATATTTAACATCAAAACCCTTTATATAATCAACCCATTTTCAAATCTGCACCCCTAAAATCAGAAACAGCTTTTAGAAAGATTGTTAACTCGTTGAGATCTTCATAGTAATCAAATCAAAATGGAAGTGAAATTTAGAATGGTCAAATTTTGTCGGTTATACGTTAATTTAGCCCTAAAAAGTACACATATCCAAAAGATGAAAAGCGTAAACCCATCTTAAAATTTGTTTTGCAATTCCTCCCGAGTACAGAGACCCCCCTTATGTGGCCGTTACTTGTTTTATGGGCACACAGCGAGGTACAGAAGGGAAGGAGCGTCCTGCAGCTGCCAGCGTTTTAGTTTTCCCAATGGCCCCTTTTGCAGGCTATAACATTTTTGCTTTTTCGTTATTGGGGCCATGTGATGGCATTTTTTTTTTCGACATGAGATGCTTTTTCCAGTGTTACCATTTTGGAGTTTTTATCCCCTATTGTTGAAAATTTAGGAACTTGTTTTTGAGGGCAAGAGTAGAAAAGCATCAATTCTGTACTGGATTTTTGACTTTTTTTTTTTGGTAATCATGTTATCTTTATTCTATGGTTCAATACGATTAAGGGCATACCATACACGAATATTTTTTCTCACGTTTTACTAAATTTGTCAAATAAAACCCTAATGCAGGAAAAATCATTTCTTGCCGTCTTCCAATTGGCATAACATTTTAAATTTTTTGGCTATGGAGCTGTTTGATGGCTTGCTTTTTGCGGGACATGTTGTACTTTGCAAAAGCATCATTCTGGAGTACATGTTTATTTATCACTTTTTATTGTGCATTTTTTGTGGGATTGTATTGGTAAAAATCATAATTTTGGGTGGTTTTTAACAGTTTTTAACAGTTTAACGGTGTTCATCGTGTGGGCTCATTAATCATTTACTTTTATTCTACGGATTGGATGCGGTGATACTATATATGTGGGGTTTGTGTTATGATTTAGACTTTTTGGGGGGTTATGTATGTAATGGGGCTTATAGGCATTTTTATTTATTTATTAATTTATTTTTTTTTAATAACATTTTTTTTTTACAAACAATCATCTGATTGTTTGTTCATGATAATACTCTGCAGTACTGATGTATTGCAGGGTATTAGCAGTGTCGGCCTATGCACACTGTGCCTTTAAGATGACATCACAGACGCCATTTTTCAGGCAGTGCCTACACACAGCTCTGGGGTCCTAATCGGACTCAAGGGTTGCCATAGCAACGATCGGGCCCCCCGAAAATGGTGTGGGGGCAATCGCAAGGCAAATGTGGTGCCAATATATAAAAAGGGCTCTAGAACTGGGCCTATTTTTGCAGATGACACCAAGCTCTGTAGTGTAATACAGTCTATAGAGGATGTTCATAGGCTGCACAGTGACTTGGACAAACTGAGTGTTTGGTCATCCACTTGGCAAATGAGGTTCAATGTGAATAAATGTAAAGTTATGCACCTGGGGGCTAATAATCCAAAGGCAAAATATGTCCTTGGGGAAGTAAATCTGGGAGAGTCCCTTGTTGATAAGGACCTGGGGGTACTAGTAGATCATAAAGTAAATAACAGCATGCAATGTATCATAGTATCATAGTATATAAGGCTGGAAGGAGACGCAAGTCCATCAAGTCCAACCTTTAAGAATTAAATAAATGTTTTATCCCCATAACCCGTGATATTTTTGCTCTCCAGAAAGGCATCCAGGCCTCTCTTGAACATGTACATAGAGTCCGCCATAACAACCTCCTGCGGCAGAGAGTTCCATAGTCTCACTGCTCTTACAGTAAAGAACCTTTGTCTATGGCGATGGTAAAATCGCCTCTCCTCTAGGCGTAGCGGATGCCCCCTTGTCCTGGCCGATGTCAATCATCTGCCTCTAAAGCCAGTAGGATCTTGCCATGTATCAAAAGTGGTATGGACTCTTGGGATGGGGATGTAATATTACCACTGTGCAAGGCATTGGTTTGGCCTTACCTGGAATATGCTGTCCAGTTCTGGGCACTGGTCCATAAAAAGGAGGCCCTGCAACTGTAGAGGGTTCAATGTAGAGCCACAAAAATGATAAGGTATGGGGGGGGGGTCTCAGCTATGAGGAAAGATTAAAACAGCTAGATTTATTTAGTCTGAAGGGGACATGATTAATTTATATAAATATATGAATGGTGCATTCAAACAATATGGTGGTAAGTTGTTTCAGATTAAATCAAATCAAAAGAAGAGGGGGCGTTGTCTCCGTCTGGAGAAATCAAGGTTTAATCACCAGAGGAGACAGGGCTTTTTCACTATGAGAACTGTCAATCTGTGGAATAGCCTGCCTCAGGCACTGGTCACATCAGGGACAGCAGATAGCCTCAAGAAGGGTCTAGATGCATTTTTACACCTAAATAACATTGATGTTTATGTTTTATAGTATTGTTTTCCGTAAATCCCTTCTTCATCCAATCCCTTTCCTTCCTTGATTGAACTTGATGGATATGTGTCTTTTATCAACCGTATAAACTATGATACTATAACATCAAAGAGTGCACTCTTTTTACACTGACATCGGATGATTCCATAGATTACGACAGAACCTGTTCTATTAAACGTTGATACATGAAGAAACCTCCCAAAAGAGTGGAGAGGGTGTCGGCAGTAATTTTTCATTGACGTCACTGATCATTTTGCCCTTCTTTTCATCCGTCAGTGTCCGCTTTCAATCGGCCAATAACCCATAAGTACTGCTAAGTACTATGCTAAGTACTCGATCCTGAAGCTTTTCATTCCTTCTGACAGATGAAATGTAGGGGAAAACCAAACATAGTGGCGACATCATAGAGTGGTGGATGGTGAAAACGGCATTATAGAAAAACAGGGTGTTCCAGGGAGACAGCAGTCAGTTGGCAGCAGCATGAGTAGGCCTTAGGGTGGCACAATGACAAATTATGGAGGTGGCAGCAACATGGTAGGCCACAGTGTGGCACAATGACAGAGTGTGGCAGCGGAAGCAGGAGGTCAGAGAGTGGCACAATGACAAATTCTGGAGGTGACAGCAACATAGTTGGCCACAGAGTGGCACAATGACAAAGTGTGGAGGTGGCAGCAACAGGAGGTCAGAGAGTGGCACAATGACAAATTCTGATGATGGCAGCAACATAGTAGGACACAGTGTGGCACAATGAAAGAGTGTGGAGGTGTCGGCAGCAACAGCAGGAGGTCATAAAGTGGCACAATGACAGAGTGTGAAGGTGGGTGACAATTCCAGTCCCTGGTATGGTGGAAGGCAGATGGAGTAACTGGCAGCAGGTGTTTGGCATCAAGCGGGAGGCTGCATAAGAATAGCATCAGAATAGCTGCCACACTGCAGAGTTGGTGATTTTACCGCCAACACTCTGCACTTAGTGACTACTAACGCCACTGCCTCGCTGAGCCCCTGTGCCACTGCTTACTTGGACTTGCGAAGCGAGTTTTGTAACCCGTGTTTGTTCGGCTCCTGTCCTTGCACTGCTGCCACCCTGCTGACTCACGGCCCCAGTAGCGACTTGCTGCCTGGCGCGCAAACTGACACCCTCTTCTCCTGACGATGATGATGAAGCCCTTGCTTCATCCGGCTCCCAACTGTGATAGGCTACATCACCATCACTTTGTGTTTCCCTGTCACTGCTATTCTCCTCAACATCCTCACTACTTGCAAGTGCAACATAACCTCCCGTGCCACTCTCCGCATCTCTACTTTCCCACCTACTGCACGAAGCAGCAGATTTTTGCCAAACCTCTTCACTGCCAAGCAGCTGCTGACTGTCCTCAAGAGTTCATCCTCGCTGTATATTGCAGCTGAGCCCAGACCACCTAGTAGCTCTCTGGCTGAGGGAAATGAACAGGACAGAATCTGGTTGAGGACAGATGAGGGCTGCTGACCTGCTCCTGGGTCATGCCAACTAAGTGTTGTATCTGAGGAACCCACAGATTCTTGGCTGGGGTTGTCAGATGTCATCTGGGAAGAAGTGGATGACCTAGTCAACCAATCAAAAACCTTTGGGTTGTTGATCAACACACTGCCGCTACATTACACTGGCAGATCTGGTTTCACAGAGTCCCCCCTGCTGCGACGTCCCCTTACTATACTGCGATC
>CM033643.1:179409455-179498504 GCA_019512145.1 Engystomops pustulosus
TATGGAGAGGGCAGGTGAAGCGCGCCATCCCCCTCTTTCTCCAGCAGCCGCCATACGCCCGGAGTCATACATGTGTGGAAAAAACATCAAATGCCTATGTCATTTATCTAAAGAGGTACAATAGAATGAATTTATTATGATATCATATATATGTCTACAGGTATGTGCTGGAATAGCTGAATAGGCAGATACTTATGTCAGAGCCCTAGTTGCTATGTTAAGACAATCGCACTCAATGATCATGTTGAGGAGGTTGTCCCCTGTGCTGATATGGTCGGCCCAGGCCTTTATCATGCTTCTTAAATGTCATGATCAGAAATGGCTCCCAGGGTTATATAGAAGGAATAAGACATTTTTCTTCTGTTGTTGTGTTACACAGGGAACCTAGTGTTCATTAAAGGAAACCTACCATTTAGAATGGCAGGGGTAAGCTGTAAGTACCGAGCACCAGCTCAGGGTGAGCTGGTGCCGGTACTTACTTTCGTTATTGTTATAAACCGCGGTATCGCGGTTTTAACACCTTTTAAACTCTAGACCAGAACAGGCTTCGGCGCTGCGTGCGCACGATCGTGCGCGCGCCTGCATAGGAAATAGCGGAGATGTTGCGCGCGCACAGTCGCACGCAGCACCGAAGTCTCTCCTGCTCTAAAGTTTAAAAAGTGTTAAAACCACGATACCGCGGTTTATAACACTAACGAAAGTAAGTACCGGCACCAGCTCACCCTGAGCTGGTGCTCGGTACTTACAGCTTACCCCGGCCATTCTAAATGGTAGGTTTCCTTTAAAGTGTCTGACTCCCTTGGTGATCTTTCTGTACTCTTAAATCCTACTGCGGTCAGGGGCCATAATTGGATATATTATAATGTCTGATTGTGGGAAGGAGTTTGAAAAGATAACATGTGGGTTAGGTCAGCACCAATTTTAATCTCTTGACATTTAGAAGATACATGCATAATTGTAAGAGTGGCCATTCTACAAATAATGAAACAGATTATTGTACAGGAAACTGCATATGTTTAACATTGTTTACGAGGTTTATAAGTATATAAAATGTAAGAGTAATGTATATACATATAAAAAGTTTACACTTTCACACATCCTAAATTCTATTGTTATTTCACTATTACTCATCCAACAAATACAACCAGTATGATTTTTTTCTACATTGCCCTTGACAACAACATCAAAAGTTTGGAACACAATAGACTGTACTTTCATTATTTTTAAATACTAGGAAACTTTCCATTACATAGACATAGCATCCGCTGACTTTATAGACCCGACTGACCTAAACCATCTCAAGCTTCAAACCTAAGGAGCCTTCAAAGAAAAAAGCTGAAATAAGGAATTTTTAACACGTAAAACCAGTGATTCAGAGAAATGGAAATAATTGGATGCCAAAGAATAAAGAGTTTTAAGAGGAAAGAGAAGCTCATTATTTTGAAAAATGATGTTTCTAGCATATTCACATATTTCTTTATTTACTATATTTACTATGGATTTTTAATATTAATTGAGTAAGAAAACTAATTGAAAACATATGTGCATGTGGGAGGTTATGAAAAGCAGCTGATTTCCTCTTAAAATAATGGAGTGTGTGTACCAACTAATTCAAACTGTGTTTTATGCCTGCTAATTTTGTATTTGAAAAAAAGATATATATATATATGTGTATCAGATTCTTCAGTTGTCAATTGTCTTCTGTCCACACAAGGAGTTGAACAGTGTTTTGTGTGTGTGAACTGTGGCATGGTTGCTGCTGTTTTGAGACAGATTGAACTGCAGCCCAGCCCTGTCCAACAAGAGTTACTAGAGTGATGGATGGATGATCCAGTCAGTTTCCGGGGGCGGCGTCCAGGAACTCCTTTATATTCCTACCTAGTTCAATTACATCTTGCTGGTTCTACTAGCTCCCTCATACCTTTTCTCAATTTCTGCTCACTATTAAATTGCTATTCTGTGTAACCGAATTCTGCTAAGTTTACTCCAGCTCTCTCTAGTTATCTCATTCTGTGCTTGTTTTTAACCCTGTTCTCCGACTTGTTTTTCTATATATGCAGGGCACTGCCATGTCTTTCTCCCGGCCGTCGCATAGTATGACGTCAGCAGCGGCCGCGTCATACTATGCGCCTGCCGCCCGGGAAAAGCATGGCGGCGCCCTGCGGAAGACAGAAGAAGATAGAAGACAGAAGAAGACCCGTGCAGACATCGGGGGAGCAGCGCGGACATCGAGTATATAATTTTATTTTTTTAAGTGCTGGGCTCGCTATTGACTCGTGTATAAGCCGAGTTGAGGAATTTTCAGCACATTTTTTGTGCTGAAAAACTCGGCTTATACACAAGTATATACAGTATATTGTATGTATAGCTGGGCTTGTGTTTCTTTAGATAGATAGCTAGTCTCAAGTCCCTCTAATCTAGATTAAAACTGTCAGTAATTAAGTATCAATATGCTGGATTCAAGCAATACCGTGAAGAAAAAAAAACATTGGCAGACAGATTACTTAAAAAGATGTGGTTTCCAAAACATAAGTAGTCAGGTGGGACTTTGATAACCTCGTCCAATGCCAAGAGAGTTTTATGTTGGTTTGCTGAGCAAACAAGTCTTTCATATTTATTTCATGAGGGACTCTGTACTCCAGTCAGTTTACAGACTTGAATTTGAACATTCAAATGAGAGAAATATCAACTTAAAAGGGCCATCTGGGAAATAAAAGATTCACAATTTATCTTAAATATTGTTATGGATCACAGCTTTTACACTGGAAAAGAAGACCAAATCGGAACAATTCAGATTGTACCTGAATCCTATTAAAAGATGAGTTGTACTATTCAATATTTTAAAAGAATTAAAAAAATTTTTATATATATATATTTTTTTTTACAACAAAGACTCTATTAAATGCAGACATGCCTCTTCTGTGATAAGACCTCTTGTGTGATTTATGGGCCTTTAGGCAGCAATCTATTTTGGCTGGAGTTCATTCGTTTGATTGTATTGAATTAAAGTTTACCTTTGTGTTAAATTCTGATAAAATGCACATTTATTAAGGGGATAAAGGTGATAATAGTATCTTTCTTAAAAGAAGTAAAATCATTTAGAAATGACCTTGACATCTTCTAATATATTTAACCCTAGTAATAGCAAAGACAATAGAAAGCAGCTTAAAATGGGTGTTTTTTTTCAAGAAAATGTAACAAAATTTAAATTTGCACAGTTGAAAATTGAGCCAACAGAGGCTGCCTAAACTCAAGCTATACAGTGTAAATTTTTTCAAGATTCTTTACCCAACAGCAACCACTATGATACATATAGCAAATTTATAGACTGTTTAGTATAACAAACAAATAACTTAAAGAGAACCTGTCAGCCAAATTAACCCCCTAAACTAAATATATTTTCATAAACTGCCATTTGAAAGCATTGCCTCTATCCCTTCATTGTCCCTCTACATGCCTGTAAACTTAAGCAATGAGGTCCTAAAGCTGTATGCAAATTACCTGTGAGATGTTCAATGAGTCATTATCATATTCAAGCTGTCCAGCTTATTCATGAGTGGGAGGTACAGCCACACCCCCAGTGGTTGACAGACCACCTGTATAATGGTGTGAGGTATAATGGTGTAATGGCTCCTCCATGTGCTTCTTGGTGTTGTTGGCCATGCCCCCTGCAGCCTGTTTGTGTGTATGGGAGAGATACAACAGCTCCAGGCAGCCATGTTATAGCAGAACATTTCAGGTGCTTGTGTAGCTGAAGACTGCGTTTCACACATGTGTATTAGGAGGGAGAGCATGTCAGCAGTTAAAGCACAAACACCAGCAATGCTTTACTATACATTACACAAAGACGTTAGCAGGGGGAGGAGAGGGGAGGGGTGACGGGTGATATCACTGCCTCTGACCATGTGCCCAGCCTCATTTACATAATAAAGAAAAGATGAGTTTACAATGATTAATGTATGAATTGACTAGATAAAGGCTGTGATGGAATCCATGTGAGCTGCTCCAACAGGTAGAGGTGACACAAATAGTGACAGAGACCTGATGACAGGTGTCCTTTAAATGAGGGAGTCCCATATCAATCATCTCTCAGGAGAGTAAATATAAAATTATTGCATTCCAAACATTTGCAGAGTGTCTCACTCTCAAGAATTGTGTGATATTTTGCATGTTTGAAGTTTGTATGTGTGATCCCGTTAAGATAAAGGAAGGTGGAGGACCGGCGCCCAGAGGTTATGAAGAATTGAAAGAGCCTTGTTTAGTGGGAAAAGGCTTTGAAACAGCGACGCGTTTCAGCTCCGTACCGGAGCTTTCATCAGGCATAAAAAACATGTAACAAATGTAACATATATATACACATATAACTGAACCAGTTGCTGTATGACATCACGTTCAGGTGCCCGAGAGGTCAGAGTTCATGCCTCCGGCAAACATGCATAAAAACGTTGAAAAACAGTAATAAATAAATAAAAACAATATCATATACACTTTGGACAAACCGCATTATGAAAGAGGTATAGTTGAATTGAATAAATTATATATTTTTGGCTGAAAAATATAGTCTATTACAAACGCTACATAGATGATCTGTTCGTCATATGGCGCAGGAGTACCACTGAAGCCGAGTTTTTTGTCAAAGAGTTAAACTCGAACCCTTGAGCCTGAAAAAAGAAAAAACAGTGTTTCAGGACCTGGAATTGACACGGAAAGATGACAGGATCATTACATCCACCCAGTTTAAGAATGTGGATAGCAACAGCTCCCTTGAATACAACAGTGCACACTACCCCAAATGGCTTAAGAACGTGCCGTTCAGCCAATTTCCCGAATCAGGAAGAATTGCACCTTGGCTGAGGATTATATGCACCAATCAGCTATCCTCAAGAAGAGGTAAAAAAAATACTCTGAAACTTCTCAACATGACTGCTTGAGACAGAAGAACAAATCCTCTGAATCAGCCGGGTCTAGAAACAGACTCTTGAACTTTGTGACCACCTGTGATAGAGGGAGCAACAACATCAGAGCCATCTTATCGAAACATTGGAGCATCCTGCTTAAGGATCTATCACTTCACAATTTATTACCCAAACAACCAGCAATAACCTTCAGGAAATCCACCACAATTAAAAACATGATAGCTCCCAGCAAGTTGAAATCTATTAAACCCGAAAGCTCCGATAACACCATTGTAGGGGTTTCCAGGTGTCATCATAAGTTATGCCTCTGTTAAATCACGGGGCTAAAACCTTTACATCTAAAACTACAAGGGAAACCTTCAAAATAAAGACCGGTTTGTCATGCTCCACTGACTTTGTGGTATACCTGGTGGAATGTGTCTGTGGCAAACAATATGTAGGCCGGACACTACAGTTCTAAAAATGAGATTTAATGGTCACCGCTTCAAAACTAAAATTGGCTTTCTGAAGCAAAGCCGCTCCAAACATCTTACAATGGAACATGGTGGCAGTTTCGATGTAATTAAAGTTACTACCATTAAGCAAATTCCAAAGGGGATATCGGATAGAGTGGGTTCCCTCAATCGGCGTGAATCATATTGGATCTACAAGTTAGATACGTTATCCCCCAACGGCCTCAATGAGGTCATTGAATCTGTTTAATAATAATATCATTTCCAGCTCTGTTGTTTTTCTTTGGTGTCCACAAATCAAAGACTTTCAGCTAACGTGAAGACAAATTTTCTACATAATATAATATCTCAACCTTCCTCTCTGGGGGACGATTGTACTTACTGTATAGTACAGCATCCCACACCACCTACAGCAATCTCCTTTCGTTTTCCCGTAACGTTTCTGGTCCAACTCATTTTGCTGCCACTCACTCCACTTATAGGATCCACCCGATTCCGTCCGCTGTGAACACACGCATCTCATTTAAATTTGTCCCTATTTGCTTTCCGTAGTTTTATCCGCTTCTTTAGCTCCATATGCAGCAGTCAATTGAGGTTTCTCCAAAATTGTCCCTCTCTGCTGTTCATATTTTTTCAGCCATAGGAACATTATCCCTAGCGACCATTCAGCTTCCCTATTCATTACCTGCACCTCTACATCAGAGCGTTAATATCCCCGTGGTCTACCATACAGCATAGGTTGTTTTTATCAACTATACCTCTTTCATAATGCGGTTTGTATTAATATTGTTTTTATCTTTTTATGTGCTAATTTATTTATTACTGTTTTTCAATGTTTTTATGCATGTTTACCGGAGGCATGAACTTTGACCTCTCGGTCACCTGAACGTGATGTCATACAGCATCCGTTTCCGTTATATGTGTATATATATGTTACATTTGTTACATGGTTTTTTATGCCTGATGAAAGCTCCGGTACGGAGCTGATACGCGTTGCTGTAGTAAAGCCTTCTTCCACTGAACAATGCTCTTCCAATTCTTCATATCCTCTGGGCGCCGGTCCTCCACCTTCCTTTATCTTAACGGGATCACACATATTCTCTACCTCGACGAAGTGGTTTCCTGGGTCTCCTCGAGACGAGGCAACAGGTTGGACGGGCTGCCATCATCATTTCGTTTTCACAACTCACACTCACCTGGGACCAGGTGAAAGTCTCTACTACTATCTTGTACATATCCTACAGTTTACCTCTACGGTACTACACCAAGATTGCGCCTTTCTTTTGTGCTTGTTCTCCGGTGCTTTAATACGCAGAGATTTCCGTGTACCACCACTCTCCAGGTCTTATACTTCATGTTTGAAGTTTAAACCTTGATGCCGATCAAAAATAGGAGAAACCTTTAAACTTAATTTCAGTCATTGGCAGAGAGGTATAGTCTTAATTGAAATTTAACCCCTTCACAACTGCCATATAGCTATGTCCTATTTGCACATGCCCTGTGCAGAAAGAAAGTGTACAAACACCATGACAGTGACCAACTTCAAATGGCTTTATCTCCTGAACCCTGGCACCTAGAAACACAATCTAGGTGCCATATCTGTGTATGGATGCTTCACATAACCAGAGCTATGCACCCTTAAAGTTGTACTACAAAACATTTTCTATTTCTAATTGTAAATTTAAGGGGGGATATCTCCACTTGTGTGAAGCATCCGTGCACAGTCATTATATCATATTAAAGACTTTTTTGTTTAAAAATACACAGGATCACATGGAATTGTGTTTCTAGATGCCAGGGTTCAGGAGTTATAAGGGTATGAAGTTTGAGCTGAAGGCAGAATGTAGAAGCAGCTGCAGGAAAGACTTTTAATTTCAATTTGCAGAAGTACATGCACCCTCTGCATCTGTATATGAACCTGGGAAAGCGTGATGGAATAATGCTGTACTTATTATAACATATTTTGATAAAAGATTATTCGGTTTTACAACTATCCTATGGAGTTAAAGTCTCACATGCCATTGAAAAAAAACAAAGTAAAAATTGTTCTGATATATAAAGCTTTTCCAGAGATCTCGTCATTTAAAGAAGTGCAAAGCAGAACATCAAAAAATGACCTGGACCAGGCTCCAATGACCATGGGTCATGAATGGGTAAAATGGAATCTGTCTGGGTAAGGTATGAAATATCTTTTCTAGTAGTGTCTTTTGTATGTGAAATCTTATGCGTTTATGAAACTCCCCTGCTGATGTATAGGCAGAGGAGTAGTTGCGAATAAGCCCCTTTGTCTGTGTGTCCCTAATAGGTGAGCCTGTACAACTCACTTCAAGATCATATAGTTAGAGAGAGGTAATTAGCAGCGGTAGATTCTGCCTGGACAGGCAATGGTTAAATCTGTATTATTATCATCGAATGATGTTCCAACTTTGTAACTGCAGTGTGATTGGAGAGAGAGACCACCCGACCAGGGATTAACAAAACCCTTAGTCAGGGAGGGGTTAGAGGTCTTGAGTTCCAGAGCACAAGCTCTTGGTACCAAGCTTTCCTAAAAAGCACATCCATTAGATCACTGAGTGACCTGAGACAGCGTGTGCCTCACACCTCTAGTGCCTACACACACAGAACACCCAGGATTAAAGATGCAGCTTCCAGCATTGGACACAGCTACATCCCAGTCTGCATCTACAACTAGGCTGGCGAACAAACACTCTCCACGACCACTCTCCAGTAATCCGGACTAATTAACTATCCGGCCTCTGTACAGAATCGTTTGGCGCATTGCCTGCTATTGGTTCGAATAAAGAACTGTAAGTTATTTTTGCACAATGTTGCCTTCATCTGGTCCCTGCTACAGCCGTCACCATCAAGGGCGCCCCCATCTATCATCCAGGGACTTATACTATAGACACTAAGGGCTGCCCCAGGGAGAACCAGTACATCAGCCTCTCCCTCATCTAATTTGTTGCACACGGCACTCAATCTATTTAATTGTTGAGGACCACTACCTGATCCTCTGGTGTGAAAACATTTTGGACTGCCACTTACAGGCACTATCCAAATTAATTTCTCACACGTCATCTTTATAGTTGCCTACACACTTTGTCTCCATGATACTTCTACACTATGGTTGATCTCCATAGCTGCCTCCAAAAAGTCGTCCATATTATAGCTGCCTCCAGACATCGTCCACTTAGAAAAAGAGCTGTGTTCAGGGCAGAATTTTTGGTTGTTCAGGCTTCCACATCAAACTTGTTTAAACTTTGTCGTCACCGCTGTGGTTCCACAAAAAATATACTGCCAAAATTTATTCATTACGATATATTTTCACGTTCTTGCGCATATGGATTACATTACCCTCACCCACCATAATCCAAACTTATAAGAACGCTACTACACTTGATCTTATACAAAAAAGGTTCTTAGAAGTTCGTTTTGTAGCCCCCGCCTGCTTTGAAAATTATATTTTTTCAAGTAAACGCTTCTAGGCCCCCAGCCCAGTTGGGGGGGAAGGAAGCCGAGAGGCAGGGCTTGGACAGGAGAAAGCTCGACGGGGAGCGGACTTCCAGCTCCATCCCAAGATCCAACTAACATCGTCTTTAACGCAGCAACTTTAATCTACTACTTTGACTGCCTCCAACCTAGTCCCCTTATCAAACGAGTCGGTGTCAGGCAGAATGTCAGGTGTTCACCAGATACATAATGGAAAATCGGCAATCTTATGTCGCCGCCATGATGAGACCTGAAGTTGCAAATATAGCAGCGCATATGGATCCCCATACTGTCACTCTTAATATGCACCCTGTCCGAAAAAAACGTTAAAAATTAGAACCGGCTTGCTATTCCATTATTTCCTAGAGAAATATTCAAAAGACCCTGCCTGCTTTGAAACTATTAATATTTTCAAAAGTGAGTAAACGCTTCTGGGCCCCCAGGCCCATTGGGAGGAGCCGAGAGACAGGGCTTAGGACAGGCGAAAGTCGGCACTGGCAGCAGCCTCAGAGGCATCCATGCATACCTGACCCGCTGTTTCCTGTCCATTTCGCACCACGATCCTCTACAGCGTCCACCAAATGTCTCCATGCGCAACATTTTTCAACTGTCTAGACACCAGACTATGGAGCCACG
Source organism: Engystomops pustulosus (assembly GCA_019512145.1). NCBI lineage: Eukaryota > Metazoa > Chordata > Amphibia > Anura > Leptodactylidae > Engystomops > Engystomops pustulosus. The sequence goes on from CM033643.1 coordinate 179,418,949, forward strand.
GAGGAAATTACAGCACATATCCCCTTATCAAAACAAGCTGAGTCAGCAGATTTTCAGGTGTTTCACCAGGATACATAATTGAATCGGCGCATCTGTCGCGCCCATGCTGGAGAATGAAGTTCAATCATAGCAGCGCAATATGATGCCCCATACTGTTGCTCTTAATCATGGGAAGTCGATCCATGGCTGCCTCCAAATGTCGTCCCCTTATCAACGAGCGGTGTGTCAAGCTCATTTGCGCGGGGTTTGTTTCACCCGATACGTTATGGAACGTGGCCACCATGCTGTGTATCGGACTATATATAATGTCAACTTTTGTTCACATAGGAAATCATGTCAGAGCTTCTTGTTCACTCCTTGGTTCCTCTCTGCCGTCATTAACCAGGCAAAAAACACTGCTACATACAGGCTAACGTTATCCTCGCCAAAGGAATTTTGATTTGGTTTGAAGCCTGAGTCCATTGGACGGTATGTCGCCCTGCACTCTCGAGCCTGCCGCATGCTGCGCTGCCTCTGCAGCCGTCTTCTATAGTGTCAGGGTCAATTTATTGGCAATGTGTTTAGATGCGATCTAGCCATCAATTTCGGTTCATCATTGCCATGCTAGTGCGCCATAGCAGTTCTATTGGCATCAATGGTGCGACTATAAAGCAGCTATAAGCATCCAATGCATGCTCCACCTCTGTTCCTGTCCATTCTGGCTCCCTCATTTTAGGTCCCAGGGTGTTGGGCCAAGACTTCCGCTGTGCAGAGCCTTGGTGCCACTTGAAAAATATGCTTTGATCTCCCTTGACTTCAATGGATGGCTCGTTATTCAATCGAGAGAGCAGCTCGACATCGGGAAAAGTTGTTCAAATAACGAGCACCAAGGTGTTATGCTCGCTCATTTCTACACATGCATATGATTTCTGGTTGGGGGCTAAAGGTTTTTACAATGTCAAGATAGGTATTCATTATGTTAAAAACACTGTGGAACTTGCTACCAACAGAATGTAGGAATGGTTGAGACACATGTAGATTGTTGGGACTGATCTGTATTGGACCTTTATCCACAAGATTGATTTTGACCTTCAAAGGGTGGTTTTATGTATTAGTCTAGAGCCCGTATGGCCCTCCTCTCCCACCACACATACACATGGGTGTGGCCATTTAGGTTTTTGTCCCTTAGGGACTATTGTGCACGGGCCCCTTAGGGCCATAAGCACAGTACAAACCAATATCACGGGTAACATATAAACTTTATACACATATTCTTGGATAATGAGGGCCCCAGTACATACATGTGGGTTTTTGGGCAGACGTGTATCAGCACACCTTTTTACACAGCTCTTAGTAAAGGCCAGGGTTATACCCATTTGTGGTTACACCTTAATAAATACGTTGATCCTTACACCGTTTATATTCATATCCTTTGAGATAGGTAGAAGGTAACTATGACACATACCACCAGAGGCAAATGATGGGACATATTGTTTTATTAATAAACATTAACTTCATATAAAATGTCGCGGGTCAAATTGTTTCATTCAACATGATCTAATACTTATACTTAATTTCTTTCAGCAGGTCAGGAATAATTATGTCTTGATGTATTTACTGTATTTTTCTGGACTATAAACACCACTCTTTTAGCAAGAAAAAATCTTGCTAAAAAGTGCCTGCGTCTTATAGACAGGAGGTCAGGAGGATCCAGCATGCAGACCCTCCTGCCGATGTAAGGGAGATTGGGTGATGCCTGATATAGAGCTGCACCCGAATCTCCAGAGAGGAGCCTCCGCACTGCTCTCTTCCTACCGGCACTTAGGACCTGCGGTGAGTCAGCATCATGGACTGATCACATGCTTCATTACTCACCACAGTCTAATACTGCCATACGGCCCTGGGACATGGTAATAAGAAGAGGGGAATAGGGGAGTATGTGTGTGTGGGTGGTTCTGTGTGGGGTGTGTTTGTGTGTGTATAGGTGAGATGAGTGCGTATAGTGAGCTGACAGTGGTATAGATGAGCGAGTGTGTATAGGTGCGCTGAGGGATTATAGGGAGCTGAGTGGTGTTATAGGTGAGCTGGTGTGTGTATAGGGTGCTGAGTGTTTTGTGATAGGTGAAGCTGGTGTGTGTATAGGTGAGTTGAGTGTGTATAGGGAGCTGGGTGTGTATGTGGAGGGATGATGCAGAGCTGTAGTGTGTATGTGGATGGCTGATGCAGAGCTGAGTGTCGCTGGGTGATGGATGATGAAGAGCTGAGTGTGTATGTGGGATGGATGATGAAGAGCTGCGTGTTGTGTATGAGGAGGGATGATTGCAGTGGCGGATGTGTGTAACTATGGATGATGCAGAGAGGGGTGTGTAAACTGTATGTCTTGTGTGCGGCTGCTTAGTGTGACCAACAGGGATATTTTAATTGGTGTAAAATATATTTTTCCTTTTTGGAAGCCTAAATCTGGGGTTCGTTCATATAGTAGAAGCGACTTATACGTCCGAAAAATACGGAACTCACTTATTTGAGATTTTGGTTGAATCAGGGTTCTGCCAAAATATCTTGGTTAGCATCTATCGATTCTCGAGGCATGATATGAAGGCATTATTGGAAAATATATTACCAAAATCCTGTAGGAGGAGGAAGAAAGGAGAAATATGATAGAAAGACAACTTAAATATAGTACATCTTTGAATACTAACCTGGAATGGAAATTACACTTCTTGTCCCTTGGAAGGTTAACGGTTTATGAAACCTTGAAACTGCCCTTTCTTGGACACTTAGTGGACACATGTAGACCCGTGAAACTTGGCAGAATACAGTATTTTTCGGACATAAGGCCGCACCGGGTAATAGGCGCAACCATCAATACAATGCCTGAGAAAGTGTCTAGGTTCATATTAAGGCGCCACCGGATACACCCGTTTATTAGTCTATCCTTTGGTATGTAAAGGGAATTATACACATACCACAGAGGCAAACTGATGGACATATTGTTTTATTTAATAAACATTCAAATTTATATAATGTCGCTGGGTCACATTGTTTCTTCAACATGATATCGAATACTGATTAATTAAGTCTCAGCAGGTCAGGAATATTTATGTCTGATGTATTAAGTATTGTTTGGGACTATAAGACACACTTTTTGCAAGAAAAAATCTTGCTTTAAAAAGTGCCTGCGTCTTATAGAGCGGAGGTCAGGAGGATCAGCACTGCCAGACCCTCTGACCGCGTAAGGCGATCGGGTGATGCCCTGATATAGAGCTGCAACCCGATCTCCCAGAGAGGAGGCCTCCGCACTGCTCTTTCCTACCGGCCATAGGACTGCGGTGATGTCAGATCAGTGACTTGTCACAGGCTCTTACATCACCACAGGGTCTCATACTGCCATACTGCCCGGGGAACATGGTTAAGAGAAGGGGAATGGGGAAGTATGTGTGTGTGTGTGGTTCGGGTGTGAGTGTGTGTTGGGTGGATAGGTGAGCTGAGGAGTATAGGTGAGCTGAGGTGTATAGAGAGTGAGTGTGTATAGGTGAGCTGAGTTATATAGGTGACTGAGTGTTGTGTATAGGTGAGCGGAGTGTGTGTATAGGGGTTGCTGAGTGTGTGGATAGCGTGAGCTGATGTGTATAGGGAGTGGGTGTGTATGGGGATGGATGATGCGAGCTGAGTGTGTATGTGGATGATGATGCAGAGCCTGGAGTGTGTGACTTGTGGATGGATGATGAAGAGCTGAGTGTGTAGTGGATGGTGATGAAGAGTGAGTGTGTATGCGGATGGATGATGCAGTAGAGTGGATGAGTGTTTGTAAATATGTATGATGCAGAGATGGGTGTTCGTAACTGTATGTCTTGTGGTGCTGTGCTTAGGTGGCCAACAGGGATATTTTAATGGTGTAAAAATATTTTTCCTTTTTTGGAAGCCTAATATGGGGGTTTTCGTCCTTATAGTAAGAAGCGTCTTATAGTCCGAAAAATACGGCACTCACCTTATTTGAGCATCTTTGGTTGACATCAGGAGTTCTGAAAAAATATCTTCTGGTTTAGCATCTATCGATTCTCTGCGGCTTGATATGAAGGCATTGAAAATATATTACCAACCTGTATTGAGAGAAGAAAGAAAGGGAGAAATAGATAGAGAAAAACTTAAATATAGTACATCTTTGAAACTAACATGGAATGGAAATTACATTTCTTGTCCCTTGGAATGTAACGGTTATGACCTTTGAACTGCCTTCTTGGACACGTAGTGGACTTTGAAACTTGGCGAAAATATTACATATTTTTCGGGGAATAAAGGAGCCCGGAGTATAAGGCGCACCATCAATAAAATGCCTGATGAAATGTCTAGTTCATATCTAAGCGCACGGATTATCAGGGTCAAGGACCAGCGGGTGGCAGACCTGTACACAGTTCAAGGCAGCTGTTGTCCGTAAGTATGGTTCTTATATAAGGCGCACTGGGACATAAGGCGCACCTTGATTCTGAGAAAACAAAGGAATTTTTAGGCGCTTTATAGTTCGAAAAATACGGTACGCGGTTTTCTTTGATCCAATTGTGCTTTCCAAATGACTACTCGTAATATTATTGGATTTATGTGTTTTGTAGCAATTGATTTGTTGACATAAAGATTAGTTTTGGTTAATCTTACTTTTTTGATTGGTATCTATGACCAATATTACAGTATTACCTTCTATGAATACACTCACAAGTTGATCGAGACAGACATTTGTAATATATGTGGTTATAAGAGTGAATGTTGATAATGAGTAGGTGGGGCAGACTGCCTTAATCCCTTATGAGAATATCGGTTTCTCAATGTGTCGGCGACATGAATAAAGACTTTCTATTTTTGGGCACAATAACTTTACCAGTGTAGGGTTGGTTGACCGTTCGTATATGTCAGGAGCACTGTTATTTACTTTTTAGGGGTTAGTAGGCGAATATTGTGGCCTATATTATGGGTTGGCGCCTGGTGTTGGGTTTGTGCTTGTGGTCCAACACGACATTGGCGTAAGCGAATACTTGGGATCATACCGGTTTTCACCAGAGCCGCCCCATAGTTGACTTGGAATTGCTGCGCGTCGGGTACCACCAGGTCCACAAGTATGACTTGTAAGTGGGGTTGCGGCCAAGGCGAAGTATGGTATCGTAAGGCAAGCTCGTTGGTCGGGGAGGACAGGCAGAAGAAGGTCAAGACAGGCAGCAAGGATCGGTAGTTGGGGACAGTAGCGGAAAGGTCAGGGCAGGCTGCACGGGATAAAAGTTCAATTAATAATGGTGCGCTTGCCCTTTAAATCTACGGGAGCCGAAGAGACCTAGGTGGGCGAAACGGAGGCCTGGAAAGGTAAGTTGGAGTTGAAGGGCACTGGAGCAGGGTGGGGAGCCAAGGGTGAGCCCACGACCACAAGATAGAGGTTGGGGGAGCACCGTTGACACAAGTATATGCATGATATTTACCAGAAACCCCGATTCCAAAAGTCTAAAAAATATGAATTAAAAAAAAATCACAAAACTTCTCTAGAAATATCAAAATGAAACCTAATCAAACAATAAATCAAATGAACCTATTTATGTTTTTTACAGTTCCTTATAAATGCAGAAATATCATATTAGTGCCGTTCGGAAGGCACAGTAAAGCTACTCCTTTATGATACCTGGGGCTCCCTGCACTGCCTCGACGGGGCGAAACGTTTTTTGGTGCACATTAACTTGGGAAGCATTGCCAACAATCTTGTCAGGTGTGGAGTATAATGTGGCGCATTGTCAGACTGTGCACCGGAAACGCCCCTTCAGTGAAGGTGGCCAGCCGCGACACAAACAGAGTAGCAGTGTGGACACTATGTGGCGCAGGACATTTTAAATCCATGTGCAAGCAGTTACACAATAAAAGTATGTGCAAAGCTGACAGGACAACTCCACACAGAGCTTTAGAAATGTGGACTCTATATATCCACTGAAATCAAGCCATATACATGGCTGGTAAATGAAAAAATCGGACTTTGGAGGAAGGAAAGGAGTTAATTTGGAAATGAAAGGTTAAAGGAGACCCTAGAGGAAGCACATTTCATTGACCTGTGCTTCCATACATAGTGGCGGGGGGGGTTTATTAATCTGTTCTACGATAGAATCTGTCTTAGTTGCACAAAAATTGTCTGCACCGCATTTATAAAGGGTTTTAGAACCGTAGTTTTCTGACTCTCCTAACAACTAGCTCGACAAAATGCAGTGGCCTATGCATGGCCATACTGCAAAAAGGTCCATGGCAGGAATACTGCGGACAGGACAGATTTGTGTCCTAATTTTTCTGCCGAAAAATAAGCCACCCTTTATAATGGAGGTGCAAAGTCGGACCGACAGTCTTATACTGCACTAGATTCTCACACAGTACCAGACACTATAAAGAATTTGGTGTAGAATAGGCTAATCTATTAACGCTGCACTGTTTTACCTTAGGACACTTTTTTTAAATCTGCCCCACTGAGCCTGATACAATGCATATGTTCTGCTTAAAGGCATATTTTCACTATGTCTCCACCCACGGCTTCATCCAAGGGTACTTCGTATTAATGTATTTTCTGTCAGTCTATGGAAAGCTTCATAGTTTTACTTCCAATGGACACACCCGTCCATGGTCATGTGATTGTCACACAGGTGCAGGGGCTCTTATAACACATAGCTCTGATTTACTCACGTGACTCTAAGAGTATGAACTGTGTGTATGTGTGTTTTCATTGAGAAAAACAATATCAAATATATACTGAAAGTGGAAATCCCTTCAAAGGGGTTATGTCACCATTGCCACCTTGATGTTAATTGGGTCCAAGCATGTTTAAAAGTACTTCACCATGTACACTTTGTACAAAATCTGCAGGCTACTGAGAGATAACTCCTTTTGTTATGGTTGCTGGGCCCCCCGGTGGTCTAGCTGTGTACAGTCCTGAGCAACACTGATCTGGCAGAGTCTGCGCCCAAGGAGTCCGTGAAGCTGTTCTCCACTACAGATTCATCCACGGGATCACAGCTCCTCTGCAACTGAGATGATCACCTGACACAATGCAGCCCACTAGTAAGTGATGAGAGGAGGAGGGCCGAGATTTGCTGTGATGGGGACAATGCCTCACCAGTCCACAGGAGCTACAACAGCAGATACAGTAACTGAAGCCAGACATGGCCATCTGATGCACAGAGGCGTCCTCCCCTAACAAAGATCATACAATATAGCAGCCCTTCCTCCCGCCGCCATAGTCAGGGCACACAGGAGGTAGAGATCCACAAGTAACAGGCTGATGCAGTCCTCCTCCGGTACTCTCACCCAGTCACTCTCCTCCATGGGACCTGCTGCCGGCAAAGGGGCACCGGTCCCTGGGCTAGCAGGGAAGGAGCTAAAGCGCAGGAAAGGTGAGAAGCTGTCAGCTAGCTATTCATATGATCGAGCTAGTACCTCCGATCTTCTGGCATATCGAGCTCAGAGGAGGCGACGGAGCGAGCAGCGAGCCAGCGAGAACAGAGCCAGCGAGCGAGCGAGCGAGCGAGCACAGAGCCAGCGACGCACAGAGCCGGGAGCCAGCGAGCGAAGCGAGCGAGCGAGCTGAGCGACTAGCGAGCACAGAGCCAACGAGCCAGAGCCAGCGAGCGAGCGAGCGAGGAGCGATCACAGAGCAGCTAGCACAGAGCAGCGAGCAGCGGAGCGAGCAGCAAGCGAGCACAGAGCCAGCACGCGAGCACAGAGCGAGCGAGCGAGCACCTAGCCAGCGCGCGAGCGAGCGAGCACATAGCGAGGAGCGGGAGCGAGCAGCGAGAGAGCACCGAGCACGGAGCCGAGCGAGCTAAGCTAGCGAGCAAAAGCCAGAGAGCGATCACATAGGCCATCGAGCGAGCACCAGATCCATCAGCAAGCGAAGCGAGCGAGCGAGTCACAGATCCAGTCTGCACATATCCATATCATTCACATATCTCATATATCAGCGATTATCACATATTCCATTCTATCTATATATCTATAAATCGATGTTCACAAGCATTATTATATCACAGATCCATCTATGCAGGAAGCGAGCGAGGAGCGAGAGCGGATAGACAAGCCAGCGAGCGAGCACAGATCCATCGAGTATCCACAGAGCCAGCGATCGAGAACAGATTAGCGAGCAGAGCCAGCGAGGCGATCACATATGCCAGCATGAGACAAATAGCCATCTAGCCCTCGATCTATCGATCTATCGAGCTAGCGCCTTCTATCTATCGAGACAGATCCATCTATCTATCACAAGCCATCGATCTATCAAACTATCTATCTATCTATCTATCTATCTATCTATTCTATCTATCACATATCTATCTATCTATCAATATCTATCTATTAGTGATTTGGTTGCAATCCTTACAAAATACACAGAAAGAGAATGCAATAACATACAAAATACAAAGTTTATTAGTAAAAGTCATAAAAACAACTATTGCAAACCTAAATTTTGTACAATCAAGCATACACGTGGAGCAAACAATGTATTCTACAGCACATGGTTTGTCAGGCGGAAGTAAAGTGTAAATATGTCGGAGGGTCTAGAAGAATGCAGGACGGCAAAACTCCATGCGTATCCTCACTTCAAAGGACTTCCTAGGGGTATAAGTGGCACTTTGGAGTGACGATACAACCCCCGTCAGTTTGCTCACGCAACCACCTAGACTTCGCAAGATTTGTCAAACCTGACCGACCAGATGCTGTGAGAATACATAGTACATGTGACTATGTTGCAGTATCCTGTGCAGGGGGCGCAAGATTCAGGATTATGGTGCACGTTCTTCATGAATATGGTTTGCCCCCTGCACTGCTTTGACAGACGGCACCAACACATTTCTATGAACCATTTTCTATTGGACTTCTATGGATCAGTAAATGCAGGGACTATTTTGAGACCACAGCAGGTGGGAAGGCGACTCTGAAGGCTGAGCGCTATGTAGGTAGCACTGAGTTGTGCAATAACAGCCGCGTCAGTGCTGTGCATGTGCCCGGCCCCTCCACATGGCTTCTGGGGGAGCAGAATAGAGGCTGACAAGCCTCCTAATAACAATAAAAGGAATCTTTAATTCCAGGTGGAACCATTACATATAGATTTTGCATATTTAACCTCTTGACGCTGCTTTGAGTCAATGTTTCGTTGTATAACCCCTTTAAAGGGAATCGTTCCCAGGGACTCATTTCCACTTAAAGACCAGCAAGCTTGCAGCTGTACATAATCCCCATTGACGACATGGCGCCGCAGGAGCGATACGGTGCTGCATATCGTGTGGCACTGTACAGATCCGTAACACTTGAAAACATATAGGACAAGTCCTATCTTTCCCCGTGTTACAGCCTGTAGGCATGTGCATTTGTTACGGAGAGGACAGGGGGTACACCCCTCTCTCTCCAATGAGTGGAGGACATATGCCGCCCGGCAAATGGCGCCTGGCGGAGCATACGTTCATGTTGAAAGCCCGTTATTGCATTAACACACACTGATTGGTCATCTCACCACTCTGTGATCTCCGTCCGTGTGTGAGTGAAGAGACAGGAGGTAGGAGTGCACAGGAACACAAAGGTTTCGGATGAAGAGTGAGTGGCACAGGACAACGTCGCGTATATTTTGTAAATGCACCAAACCAAAACAAACACTGGGAGTCAAGAGAAATAGATTGTCAGGGTTGCAAGGTAAGTTAAAACACCAATTATTATTGTTAATTGCAAGATGTGTAGGGAATCTTTGCATGCAGCTGGAATGGGCTTCTGCAACCTGTCTTTAGTGAAACGAATGGTCCCGGGGTCACAGGTTCCCTGGTTAACGGAGCCCTTAGAATTGCGGGAAATATTGAAGCTACCAGTGTGATATGCACCAGTGGCTTTGAAATTTTTTGTAACAATCTTTATACACAATGCTATACGGAATTCTATTGCGTTTCAGAGATAATTATGTAAAAGAGAAATTACTTTGATTAGAAAACACTGTGTGCAGAATTCCTAAAGGAAAGCCTATCTAAGAACAGAAGAAATTAAAACGGTTTGAATAGCAGAACCAATAATCGGATTAATGATGAGCTAATTAAAGTGTTATGCTACAAAGTCGTTTTTTGTTTCAGATGCAGAGCAGAAATTATGTAATTCTAGTCCACATTTAGCACGAAATTTCACACTAACTGGTATTTCACTGTTTGCACACGCAGCCTTGAATTCTAATGGCTTGGTTGCCTCTGATTCTTACTCTGTCACTGAATGATTCCGGATGAAAAAGTGCTCTGTGTTTCCTCCCTCTCGCCTTTTTACTTAAATATATAATAAAATGATGAAAAGCTGTAACTGTAGAAATCACATTTAATCTTCTTAAGATCTTTTATGAATCACCCCCACAAGGGATTTTAGTAAATGCATAGTGCCGATAAGGAATGGTGGGCTGTTTGTAATAAAACAGAAGTTATCCTTCCTTTAAAGATAAATAGGAGATTGAATTTAGTTACGGATCAGGTCAGTTTCCATAGGAATATTCACTACTGTTATATGTTTACATGCTTGTTTATTACCCATTAACTATCTGTCTGATGAGGCTACATGGGGGGTGATTTTACAATTCATGCCGCCCCAAGGCATCAAGTAAGCAAAATTTCAATAGTTCCCAAACATTCCCCACATATAGGATATTCTGCTGGAATTGTTTACTTGGATCTCTTTACTATGAAAATATTTTGGAGAAATGCTTTGTGTTTTACACGGGGCAATGACTGCCAGATTTTTGGGGTGAAATCTTGGAGAATATGGGAATACTGTCAGGGTTGACAAAACTCTCTGTGCCCGAAAAAAGTATAGGAATGAGCCCCACTGCCAATCCACTAGTAATATATGCAGGTTAAGTGGTTTCTCCATGCAAGTTAACTCCCATGTGAGATTGGGTATTAAGTAGACACTATTTTTAAGTGTCAGGTTCCTGCTTGTAGCAAGTGACTGCACCCTTAAACTCCCCCATCTTGCTGCAGGTGGTGCTGCCTGAGGAAATGCTCAACGTCGCTCATGGTGTTTACCCCTGCGGTTCTATACTAGAGACTTGAAAAGGGTACTTTGCAAATATGACCTTCTCAAAGGTTTTCCTTCCTCTGTACAGTTGCGATAGAATGGCCAACTATGGTAATTTTTACCCTTCAAGTGTATGGAGGGTAATTGGGGAGATAGCTCTTAATGAAAGACATTTTAATTAATATGGTCCTTAAATTCCCAAAATCTCTAGGACTTGTTACTGACATCTTGTTTTGTTTTAATAGTATGTCATTGCTGCCTTAATTGAGGATACATATGACATATTGAAGAAAAAAGTCTTCAATCATGAAAAGATTATACAGTAACACTGAAACTCTTATATGATGCATTTATGGGAACATTGGGGCACATTTCTCACGGGCTTTGTGCCAGTTTACCTGCGAACTTGCAGTTCTTTCTAGTGTAAAAACTTGGTGCACAGGGGTTTTAGAAGTTTCTGCCCCAAATGATCTGTCGCCACACGATGTTTTGGGGCGTAGCTGCACTAGGCATCATGCGACACAAATTGGGGGACATTCTGGGTTGCTCAGTCAGATGGGGCGACAGATTAACATGCAACGTATGTGCTTGCCCTTGTTAAAGGTGACCACAAAACAGTTGGTGTACTCTGTCGGGCCAATGCGGAGAAGCAACAGCATCGATGATTTCTGGCGCACGTCTTAACTGAATCTGGTGCACCTAGCATTATACACAGGCAGTTTCCGTTCCATTTTTTTTTTTTTAAGTAAAATGTGCCCATTGTTGGTACTTCTGTTCAGCTTCAACATGCATAGCAATCTGAGGAGCTCCTCCTGTACAGTCCATCTCTGATTTCTTAAAAAAATCATGGGGCAGATTTTTCAAAAAAAGTGTCTCAAGGCGAAGGGGATTAGAAGAATCTGCCAAAAATTTTATCACACCCCTTATGAGAGTCATGGGGGGAATTTATCAGGACCTCTGCGGCACCGCCAGTGGCGCAGAGGCCATGAAATAATAGCAAATGCTTGGCTTATTGCTAGCTTTGCGATTATTTCCCCAATCCGCCACTGCACGCCAGTGGGCGTGAAGTGGGCGTGAAGGAGGTGAGCGGCCGGCCGACAGAGGGCGCGGCCGGACGGGAGTGGGCCGGTGAGGGACGTTTACTGTACCCGCGGCGCACACTCACTGCTGCCCGGCGACTTTTCTACGTGAAAAGTGCCGGTGGCAGCACGATACATCAAGAGGGCAGAAGCTATATTGTATATAAAATAAAGGAATTAGATTAACAACAAAGTTTTGGGAGGGATTAAAACAGAATTTTACACAAAAAAGTGGATGATAAATATCCCCATGATTATAATTTAGAATTCTTGTAAATATTCTGGATGTAGAAGCATACAAAGTGGACCATAAGGTGCTTTTACTGCATGGGCTTGTATATAATAATAATAATTTCTTTACTATAAGCACCCACAGATACCAGCGTTGCACGGAGCTGCCGCTTCAGTCCCTGTTCCCCATGGGGCTACAATCTAATCAACCTACCAGTATGTGTTGGAGTTGGAGGAAAGCGGAGGATCCGGAGAAACCCAGCAAACACGGAGAGAAATTCAAACTCTGTTTGACTGGATGGGACTTGAACCCAGGCCAAGCACTGAGCCACCGTGCGTATAAACATCTTAGGCTTATAAAACACAAGTTGGATTCAAAACAAAAAAAAAGTAGTTCATGTTTCCTATTAATTTATTAAAATATAATGCTTGTTTGGCGAGCATATTGATTTTGTGGGCATTATTGATGCCACAGAAGCCTTTGTCTTTAATTCATTTTTTAAAATATATTAAATCTCCCAACCATGACATGCCCCCCCCCAAAACATAACCATTAGCTCAATTGTTACAAGGGTATACATATGTTGAGTTCCACATAAACATTTCAAGCAATTAAATTGCAGAAATGCTTAGGGAGCTGAGATAAATGAGTAAAGTGAATCCTAAAAGCTGTGTGCGTAACGTTCAACTAAATGCATAATTCAGCTAATTGGACTTGCAGAAATTTTTGTTTCCTTGATTAAAACCTAGTTTGGCATAGGAATGTAGATTCTATAAGAGGTTATAGGTTCATAATATGCTATTTTAACGCCAGCTATTCACATGCTCCACCTATTTTTATCATCTTAAGTATCACGAAAAATATTTTAAATTAGTTAAGTAGTGAAATTGTATGTATGCACCATAAAAATATTGCTCGAACAAAGCAAGGGGTGCGTTCACAAAGTGCGTTTTGTTTGTTGTTTTCATGCATTTTGGAGAGGAGTAGTTTTGTAACGCATGCGGTAACATTAGATTAACAAAAAAGCTTGTGTGAACACAATATTAAACAAAAAATGATAGTTCACACATTGTTCAGCAATTTAGTTAACATCACAATTACGGATGGATTTGTAAATGCAAGGTTAACAATATGTAATGAGGCAAAATTCACCTGTCAGCTGTTGTAATGCATTTCACAAACCCAAAAACGCAACCAAAATGCACCATGTGAAAAAACATTGGTTAGTTATGGTGGAATAAGACTTGCTGCCAAATGAGGATATGTGCTTTAGCAAAAGAACCCTAAAGACATCATATGATTCTGATTATTATATTATGTATATTAATTGGTTATAATTATTCTAAAGAAGGATGTTGTGTGCTGGAACATTATTACAATGTAGGAAATAATTCAAACTAGGCAAATCAAATAATGAAACCGATGTAACAACAGATTCCAAGTCCTTTTGTTAATTTTTTTTGTTTTTAATTTTTACAATTTTTTAAATAAAAAACCTGATCCTCTGATCGGTCCGACCATATGCTGCAATGGTTACTGTATTGCAGTATTATGGCATCTTTCAAAGTATTCATTACAATAAGCCACTGGTCATTGTATTGAATATTCAGAAGCCATGCAGACAACAGGTATGACAGAGAACAGGTGTGTATGGCATTCAATGATGCTCCCAAAACGTCGATATAACAAAGAATGGGTTGACCGCACATGTGCCTCTGTGTTTTTAAATTCCGCTTAAATGGTATTAGCATGGGTGTTTGCTGCCAACAAGCAGCAAAACCCCACCTCTGTATGAAGAGGGCTCACCTCAGCTTGAAGGAGTAACTAAAACAACCTGTATCTCAGGTCTGTAGATCACATAAACAGTCCTGATAATCTCACTTCAAACAGTATCTGTTTCACTTTGATACCAAGTGGTTATGGTTATAAGTAGAGATGAGCGAAATACTTGTCCGAGCTGCTGCTCGTGAGGCATAGCGCATACTCGAAAACTGCGCGTTGCTCGGACGGTATTTCGCCAAGCTCGTAGGAAAATGGCATCTTCCCGCCGTTTGCTTTTGCGGCGAAACAGAACCAATCACAAGCCAGGAGACTCTGCACTCCACCCCGATGATCTGGTACAACTTTACACGTCTGTAGCAGTGGTTGGATGGCCAAGAATTTCATGGAACCCTGGAATAGACTAGCCCTGCCGCGCTGCTCGCGTCATTTTCTGTCTTGATGCCGTAGGGAGAGAGCTGCTGTGGCAGGGAATGCGGTTGTAGTTAGGGGGGGTTCTATTAGAATCGTGTTAGGCAGGGAGTTGAGTCTACACAGACCAACAAGTCCTTCTTAGGGCTTACAATAACAATTTTCTTTCCACTTTTTTTTGGTTTGCCTGTGGCTGGGCTTGCTGCTATTAGTAGTTGCAGCTAGAACATATGGGAGGAATTTGCAGGGAGACTTGTGTTTAGTCTTAGTGACAACACCTCTCCACCTCAAACACCGAAGTGGGGACAATTATTAGGGGTTTGATGTGGAATTAGGCAGGTCTGCTGATTATTTTTTTTACGGTTATTTCTTTTAGAACTAAGTAATCTTGCAAAGCAGTGTGCTTTGAGTTGTGGGCTAGAAAATAGCATAGGAGAACCCCAACGGCTATTAGGCCGACAATAGCGTTATATTTACGTTTTTTTTGTTTGTGGTGGATGGGCTTGCTGGCATTACTAGTGCAGCTAGTACATATTGTGAGGAATTTGAGGGAGAATTGCGACCGTTGTGTTTTAGCTCTTAGTGACACACAATCACTAAAACCCAAGTGGGAAATTTATTAGGGTGTTTTGATTGAAATTAGGCACAGTCTGCGGATTTATTATCTTTTTACGTTTATTTATCTTATAAACTCAAGTCATCTGGCACAGACACAATCCAGGTGTTGTGCTGCTAAGGTAGGTTAGAAACTAGCACTAGCAATAGCGAAGCATAGTTTTGTTTAAAACAAAACAAAAAAAAAAAATGTAAGTTTACACTTTAAATTTGAAAATGTTTAACAGAGGCTAGGGGTAGAGGAAGAGGGGTAGGGCGTCCACATACTGCAGGGGTCAGAGGGCCCGTGGTCCTTGGGCGGGGTTGAGACACCCCGCAGATGAGGAGCGGGGAAGCGCCAGAGGCTACACTCCCTAGGTTCATAAGGCCTCAAGTTATGGGACTGTGGTAGAGAACTGTTGAGGCCCGCAGTGTGAAGAGGTGATGTTGTGGATGCGGACATGCTTCTAGCCATTTGTCAACCAGTCAGTCTTCCACGCAGGTCCACCCATGTCACCGAAAATCAGCACTCCTCCAGCTCCTACCACTCTCAGCTCCTTCCCCCAGTCTGCCCCCTCCCACGAAAAATTTGGCATTGAAACAGGCATACTCTGGAGGAACTGTTTTTGGACCTTCCCAAAGCACAAACACTTGTCGGTTGCTGCTGAACAATTTTCCGATGCCCAGGTTTTTCCACGGTCGCAGTCTGTGGGTGATGATGACATTATTTTTGTTTAAGTAGTGGAAGAGTGTGTAAAAGAGGTGTCGGGGCGATGAGAGACACGGTTGGTCAGCCAGCTTGGTTGAAGTGTTGTCAGGGCAAGGAAGTCCGAGGGGGAGAGACTGGGGATCAGAGGGATTGAGGAGGTTGGGTGCCAGACGAGAGGAGTTTGATATGCCGGGTGAACAAGTGTTCTGAGACGGAGGCGAGTCATAGCAAGAACAGGTTGGAAGAGCGGCCCAGTGGTTGGGGCCAAGGAGAGAAGGGCCAGGAGCTGGTGCATAAGCGCCAAATGTTGCCCCGTAGTCAAGCTACCGTGGGGGAGGGGCTAGGATTCTTAGAGGCTGGAGGTTCTTTTAATTAAGAAACATCCGGATGAGCGAAGGACTGTTGGCGTGTGCAAACTTTGCCAAACCAGGATCAGCAGGGGTTTCCACCCACTACTAGCTTAATACCCCAGTATGCGCAGGAATTATGACTGCTAAACACCCCAATCAATGAACCCAGCCCGGTCACCTACAGGCCGGGCACACCACTGTCTTCCATGTGTCATCTGCTAGTCGGCCACCCTGCCAGGACCACGGCCCAACACCTTCCCGTGCGAAACCCATCTTCCCCCCACGATCCTCCACAGCATCCACAACGCGTCAGCTCTCCATACCAGACGTGGAGCGCGAAAGGAAGTATAGTGCAACCCACCACCACGCCCAAGCCCTCAACGTCCACATATCCAAGTTGCCTTAGTTGGAGGTGCTGCCCTATAGGCTGTGCCCTATAGGCTGGTTTAGAGACCGAGGTCTTTCGAAACCTAAGGGCGGCGGCCGCCCGCGTATTCGGTCCCCAGCCGCCACTAACTTTTCCACGATGTGCCGTCACAAGCCCTGCACAGCAAGGTGTCAGAGAACAAATCACGTGCCCTGACCAACGATATTTGTTCTGACAAGGTCCACATGACCCATGAGACACGTGGACGAGTGCGCCGGGCAGGGCGCACTATATACGTGACGGCAAATTGGGTTAACTTGGTGGAGGCCTGGGACCGAGTCTGACACTGGGGCTGCTCATATACTGCCGACGCCGAGGATTGCTGGGGCTACCTCGGTCCAGGTCGCAAAGCTCTAATATGCTCCTCCGCCTCCCATCCCTCCTCCACCTCTCCTCCGAATTACCAGCGTGGGCATGGGCGCCACCAGTCGCGTTATAGTAGCTATAGCACAAGCAGCAGTTGCCATCGCTAAGCGGACAAGGCGGTGCTCAAAATGCTGAACCTAGGCGATAAAGGACCAGCCCCCAAAGAGCTTTAAGGGCATCACGGCGCAGAGTGATGTGGCTGGCACCGCTGCAACTGAAGCAGGCATGGTTGTGTGTGAAACGGCCGTAACCTGGTGGCGGTCTGCAACTCGGCAGGAATGACAATGGCCATGCCGGCCATTGTGTTAAATTCAGCGTTCAGCGTTTTCTCAGGGACATACCCCATCTGTCAGATTTTGCTCACCGAAGGTGCGCCGCATCTTGAGCATTTCAGGAAGTCCAGCACAGATGCTGCATATCAGGGCAGCGAGCGCCGCCTCCAACTGAACGCCATCGATGTTGTGCGCCGTGACACGAGGTGGTGGAATTCAACATTAACCATGTTATACAGAGTTACCAGCAGCGCAGTGAGCGATTTGTAGACTCGCCAGACTGTCAAACTTCACCCGAACTGGTGTCAGGTCAGTCAGCCTTACTCAACGTATACATGAGGAAGTGGACGGGAATTTGTCTGATATCTGTCAGGTGCTGAGAAACTTGAGGAGGTCAACACAGATGGTCAGTGCGATGCCGCATATCAGCTAACCATCCCGCGGCTGGCAGTTGAAAAACTCTCTGGTTCAGCATGAAGTCGGAATCTTTTGCGCTCGTCACAGGAGACGGGGGGAAGAGATTCATTGTTGATAGGCCAAAGCAGGTCTGTTTCTCAGCTCATATCGGACGAGGTGGAGGAGGAGGATGAGGAGGAGGAAGGAGACTGTTGGCGAGACAGAAGAAAGAGGGGACCTATTTGTTCAGTCCTTCCCTGTTCAGCGCGATGGAGAAGAAGAGGAGTTGGAGGGGAGGAGGAACTGGGCAGTCAGGCAGTGAGGGGAGGGAATATGCGGTGGGACTTCTGGCGCATATGGCAGATTTATGCTAGGCTGCCTATCCCGTGACCTCGCGTTCAAAGAATTTAGCCAGCAACCGATTACTGGGTATTCAACTCTCCTGGACCCACCTGGTCAAGGCCAAAACATTCCAATCTCATCCCTGGAGAGCAAGGGTTGTGAGACTGCCGAGGAATACCGCAGCCCTGTGCACAAGATGAAAAACAGTATTTCCCTTCTGCAGCGCTAGCGGCCAATGAGGGCGTACTTATGCGGGACAAAGTAGCGAGGGCGAGTAGGAGAGCAGGCAGCTGTTTCAGCACTGGCAGGGGTCGCTTACAGGTCTTTGAGTTTGAGTCACCCCAGCAAGACATGGCACCTGTCCCCAGTCTTCGGAGAGAGTAGGGCTGATCTTTAAGAAAGATGGTGAGGGTAGTACGTAGCTGACTACCATAGTCCTAAATGGATCACACAGCTCATACAAACTACTGGGTTTCCAAAGCTGGACATGTGGCACGAATGGCAAGTAGGCCTTGGATGGTTCTTGCTGCCCTGCCGCTAGCGCGTTGTCGAGAGGGTTTTCAGTGGCATCATGACCGATTAAGGTAACAGCTGAGCGATGACAGCGCTGACGCTTATCAAGATGAATATAAAGGCCGGAATTCTCGGATTTTCATTATCCACCAGGTGAAAGTGAAAGAAGCTCAACCTGAAAATGTAAGCAACTCCTCCCTCTCATTGTCTTCCTCTTGTACACTAAAGCATAGGAAACGGGCTATTTTTTGCAGGGCCAACTGGGCTCTAGCTATAGTACTCATGTAGTTATTTTCTGAGGCCACCTACCGGTCCCTGTTTTTTTAAGAATTTTGGGAGTGCCACTACAGGCCTCAATCTTTTAATTTGTTCTGAGGACCCACCGGCTGCTCCTCTGTTTGAAAACTTTTTTGGACTGCCACATACAGTTTAACTAAATTATGTTAATTTTTATGGAGGACCACCTACATGCTCTTGGTTTGAAAACTTTTTGGACGGCCACTACAGGCACTATCAATTAAATTGTTCCATCGCCAGCCTCCACATGTGTCTTTTTAGCTGCTCTACACATTGTCTCCATGCAACCTACACATGTAATCGGCCATAGCTGCCCTCCAAAAGTAGTCCATATAGCTGCCTCCAAAATGGGTTTATCTTATCAAACGAAACTGTGTCAGGCAGAATTTGGGTTGCTTTTCATGGATCCCACAAATTGGTTAACTTTGTCGCACACTGCGTGTATCACAAAATATACTGGCAAACTTGATAAATTACAGATATTATTTCGCGCTTTTGCGAATTGATGTACATTCCCCTCACCCGCCATATCCTAAACTATAAGACGCTACTACACTTGATCTTTACAAAAGGTTATAACTAGAAGTGTGTGGGGACGTAGACTGAGAAAGAGGCTGGCTTTGGATTGGCGAAAAGCTCGGCCTGGCAGCAGAGCGGGGGCCAAGCTCCATCTCAAGATCCAAATAACATAGTTTTAATGCAAGCACCTTAATTCTATACTAGTTCACTTGCCCTCCAGACATCGTCCCTTATCAAACGAGCTGTGTCAGGCAGAAGTTTCAGGTGTTCACCATGATAAATAGTGGAACCGTGACCATCTTTGCCGCCATGTGGAGACCTGAAGTTGCCACATAGAGCGCAATATGGAATGCCCCATACTGTCGCTCTTAATCATGGAAGTCGTCTCCATGGCTGCCTCCACATGTGTACCCTTATCAAGAGAAGCTGTGTCAGGTAATTTTTCGGGTGTTTCACAGTACGTTATGGAACTTGCCGTCAACATTGTCGCCACCATGTGTGTTAGCGACTAAATATACCGTCACCTTTGTTCACATAGGAAATCATTCACATCCATGGTTGAAATACCTCGAGTCATTTAGGGCAATGTCGCCACATGAGACTCCTAGGCCTGCCACTGCATGCCGCTGCCTCTGCATGCCGTCCCCTATAGTGTCAGGGTCAATTATTGCATGTTTTAGATGCTATCTAGCCTCATTTGGTCACTCTGTTAATGGCCATGCGTTGGCCAGAATTTTGCATAATGGTGCGATTATTATTAAGCAGCGCTCAGAGGCATCCATGCATGGGGGGTCTGTGCCCTGCTGTTTCTGTCCATTCCGTGTGTTTCCATCCTTTTTGAGGTTCATCAGGTGTTTGGCCAAGCGTCCATGTGCAGGAGCCCTTTGGTCCCCTTGAAAAATGTCGAGGTCTCCCATTTTGACTGCAATGGGGCTCGTTATTCGCGACGAACATCGAGCTCGGGAAAAGTTCGTCTGAAATAACGAGTACCCAAGCATTTTTAGTGCTCGTCATCATAGTTATAAGCACTATACAGCCCAATATATGGAATCTGTATTAAGCCCCCCTCCAGCCTCACAGCCTGATCATCTCAGGGGAAAGATGAGGAAGGCTGAGAGGCTGAGGAAAGAGGGGGGGGGGAGGTCACTTTAGAAACCCATATCTTAGATTTTATAGTACCTTTTCTTGTGATGCCCAACTAGGACGGTACCTGCCTATTTCGAAAGTTCTGTCATCACAGATCACAAGACTGATGCAGTGTGAAAGGTGACGATTATCCCTCTTTAACATAACTAAAACCAATTCTTTTAGCTGCGTATAGAGCCACCAAAGAGAATCTAGAGTTGCTTCTCCTTCTCCAAACTATGAGCCCGATTCCTTGTCAAAAGATTTTTGCTACGCCCGTTTGTCTGCTTCAATTTCATGTGACATTAGAGGTTATTTTTTAAATAGGTAAAACAACATCCCCCCACCGGGGCCCTCCTGGAGAGGCCTTTTATTGGGGCCAGAATACCGGAGTTGGCTGCGGTTTTGCGGCCAGGGCTTGCTAGGTCACAGGGTCGGTGTGGGGACCAGAGGGCATGCCTACAGCATCGGCAGGTCTCCAAGCAGTGGGGTCGTGACCTAATGGTGACTATGGGGAGAACCAGTACATCAGCCTCTCCCTCATCTAATTTGTTGCACACCTGCTGGAGACCTGCCAGGCTGTAGGACAGCCCTCTGGTCCCCACACCAAGCACCGTGACACTAGCAAGCCTAGGCCGCAACCGCCAGCCACTCCGGTATTCTGGGCCCCAAGAAAAGGCTAAGCCCCGGTGGGGGATGTTGCATTTACCTATTTAGAAAATAACCTCTAAAGTCACATGAAAATGAGCATAAAACTGGCGTTAGCAGAAAATCTTTTGACAAAGAGAAGCTCATAGTTTGGAGGAGGAGAGACACTCTAGATAGGCTCTTTGGCTCTACAGCAGCTAAAAGAATGGTTTTAGTTATGTTAAAGAAGGAGAATTTCACCTTTCACACTGCATCAGGCTTGTGATCTGTGAATGACAGAACTTTGGCACTCAATCTATTTAATTGTTGAGGACCACTACCTGATCCTCTGGTGTGAAAACATTTTGGACTGCCACTTACAGGCACTATCCAAATTAATTTCTCACACGTCATCTTTATAGTTGCCTACACACTTTGTCTCCATGATACTTCTACACTATGGTTGATCTCCATAGCTGCCTCCAAAAAGTCGTCCATATTATAGCTGCCTCCAGACATCGTCCACTTAGAAAAAGAGCTGTGTTCAGGGCAGAATTTTTGGTTGTTCAGGCTTCCACATCAAACTTGTTTAAACTTTGTCGTCACCGCTGTGGTTCCACAAAAAATATACTGCCAAAATTTATTCATTACGATATATTTTCACGTTCTTGCGCATATGGATTACATTACCCTCACCCACCATAATCCAAACTTATAAGAACGCTACTACACTTGATCTTATACAAAAAAGGTTCTTAGAAGTTCGTTTTGTAGCCCCCGCCTGCTTTGAAAATTATATTTTTTCAAGTAAACGCTTCTAGGCCCCCAGCCCAGTTGGGGGGGAAGGAAGCCGAGAGGCAGGGCTTGGACAGGAGAAAGCTCGACGGGGAGCGGACTTCCAGCTCCATCCCAAGATCCAACTAACATCGTCTTTAACGCAGCAACTTTAATCTACTACTTTGACTGCCTCCAACCTAGTCCCCTTATCAAACGAGTCGGTGTCAGGCAGAATGTCAGGTGTTCACCAGATACATAATGGAAAATCGGCAATCTTATGTCGCCGCCATGATGAGACCTGAAGTTGCAAATATAGCAGCGCATATGGATCCCCATACTGTCACTCTTAATATGCACCCTGTCCGAAAAAAACGTTAAAAATTAGAACCGGCTTGCTATTCCATTATTTCCTAGAGAAATATTCAAAAGACCCTGCCTGCTTTGAAACTATTAATATTTTCAAAAGTGAGTAAACGCTTCTGGGCCCCCAGGCCCATTGGGAGGAGCCGAGAGACAGGGCTTAGGACAGGCGAAAGTCGGCACTGGCAGCAGCCTCAGAGGCATCCATGCATACCTGACCCGCTGTTTCCTGTCCATTTCGCACCACGATCCTCTACAGCGTCCACCAAATGTCTCCATGCGCAACATTTTTCAACTGTCTAGACACCAGACTATGGAGCCACGGAGGAAATTACAGCACATATCCCCTTATCAAAACAAGCTGAGTCAGCAGATTTTCAGGTGTTTCACCAGGATACATAATTGAATCGGCGCATCTGTCGCGCCCATGCTGGAGAATGAAGTTCAATCATAGCAGCGCAATATGATGCCCCATACTGTTGCTCTTAATCATGGGAAGTCGATCCATGGCTGCCTCCAAATGTCGTCCCCTTATCAACGAGCGGTGTGTCAAGCTCATTTGCGCGGGGTTTGTTTCACCCGATACGTTATGGAACGTGGCCACCATGCTGTGTATCGGACTATATATAATGTCAACTTTTGTTCACATAGGAAATCATGTCAGAGCTTCTTGTTCACTCCTTGGTTCCTCTCTGCCGTCATTAACCAGGCAAAAAACACTGCTACATACAGGCTAACGTTATCCTCGCCAAAGGAATTTTGATTTGGTTTGAAGCCTGAGTCCATTGGACGGTATGTCGCCCTGCACTCTCGAGCCTGCCGCATGCTGCGCTGCCTCTGCAGCCGTCTTCTATAGTGTCAGGGTCAATTATTGGGATGTTTAGATGCGATCAGCCAGTAATTTGCGGTTCATATCTTGCCTGCTCAGTTGGCCATAATTCTATTTGCATAATGGTGCGACTATGAAAGCAGATCACATCACATGCATGCTCACCGCTGCCTGTCCATTCATGTGTCTCCATCATCTTATGAGGTGCCAGGTGTTGGGCCAAGCTTCTCCCTGTGCAGAGCCTTGGTCCTGAAAAATATGCTTGAGTCTCCCTTGACTTCAATGGATGGCTCGTTATTCGAGCGAGAGAGCAGCTCGACATCGGGAAAAGTTGTTCAAATAACGAGCACCAAGGTGTTATGCTCGCTCATTTCTACACATGCATATGATTTCTGGTTGGGGGCTAAAGGTTTTTACAATGTCAAGATAGGTATTCATTATGTTAAAAACACTGTGGAACTTGCTACCAACAGAATGTAGGAATGGTTGAGACACATGTAGATTGTTGGGACTGATCTGTATTGGACCTTTATCCACAAGATTGATTTTGACCTTCAAAGGGTGGTTTTATGTATTAGTCTAGAGCCCGTATGGCCCTCCTCTCCCACCACACATACACATGGGTGTGGCCATTTAGGTTTTTGTCCCTTAGGGACTATTGTGCACGGGCCCCTTAGGGCCATAAGCACAGTACAAACCAATATCACGGGTAACATATAAACTTTATACACATATTCTTGGATAATGAGGGCCCCAGTACATACATGTGGGTTTTTGGGCAGACGTGTATCAGCACACCTTTTTACACAGCTCTTAGTAAAGGCCAGGGTTATACCCATTTGTGGTTACACCTTAATAAATACGTTGATCCTTACACCGTTTATATTCATATCCTTTGAGATAGGTAGAAGGTAACTATGACACATACCACCAGAGGCAAATGATGGGACATATTGTTTTATTAATAAACATTAACTTCATATAAAATGTCGCGGGTCAAATTGTTTCATTCAACATGATCTAATACTTATACTTAATTTCTTTCAGCAGGTCAGGAATAATTATGTCTTGATGTATTTACTGTATTTTTCTGGACTATAAACACCACTCTTTTAGCAAGAAAAAATCTTGCTAAAAAGTGCCTGCGTCTTATAGACAGGAGGTCAGGAGGATCCAGCATGCAGACCCTCCTGCCGATGTAAGGGAGATTGGGTGATGCCTGATATAGAGCTGCACCCGAATCTCCAGAGAGGAGCCTCCGCACTGCTCTCTTCCTACCGGCACTTAGGACCTGCGGTGAGTCAGCATCATGGACTGATCACATGCTTCATTACTCACCACAGTCTAATACTGCCATACGGCCCTGGGACATGGTAATAAGAAGAGGGGAATAGGGGAGTATGTGTGTGTGGGTGGTTCTGTGTGGGGTGTGTTTGTGTGTGTATAGGTGAGATGAGTGCGTATAGTGAGCTGACAGTGGTATAGATGAGCGAGTGTGTATAGGTGCGCTGAGGGATTATAGGGAGCTGAGTGGTGTTATAGGTGAGCTGGTGTGTGTATAGGGTGCTGAGTGTTTTGTGATAGGTGAAGCTGGTGTGTGTATAGGTGAGTTGAGTGTGTATAGGGAGCTGGGTGTGTATGTGGAGGGATGATGCAGAGCTGTAGTGTGTATGTGGATGGCTGATGCAGAGCTGAGTGTCGCTGGGTGATGGATGATGAAGAGCTGAGTGTGTATGTGGGATGGATGATGAAGAGCTGCGTGTTGTGTATGAGGAGGGATGATTGCAGTGGCGGATGTGTGTAACTATGGATGATGCAGAGAGGGGTGTGTAAACTGTATGTCTTGTGTGCGGCTGCTTAGTGTGACCAACAGGGATATTTTAATTGGTGTAAAATATATTTTTCCTTTTTGGAAGCCTAAATCTGGGGTTCGTTCATATAGTAGAAGCGACTTATACGTCCGAAAAATACGGAACTCACTTATTTGAGATTTTGGTTGAATCAGGGTTCTGCCAAAATATCTTGGTTAGCATCTATCGATTCTCGAGGCATGATATGAAGGCATTATTGGAAAATATATTACCAAAATCCTGTAGGAGGAGGAAGAAAGGAGAAATATGATAGAAAGACAACTTAAATATAGTACATCTTTGAATACTAACCTGGAATGGAAATTACACTTCTTGTCCCTTGGAAGGTTAACGGTTTATGAAACCTTGAAACTGCCCTTTCTTGGACACTTAGTGGACACATGTAGACCCGTGAAACTTGGCAGAATACAGTATTTTTCGGACATAAGGCCGCACCGGGTAATAGGCGCAACCATCAATACAATGCCTGAGAAAGTGTCTAGGTTCATATTAAGGCGCCACCGGATACACCCGTTTATTAGTCTATCCTTTGGTATGTAAAGGGAATTATACACATACCACAGAGGCAAACTGATGGACATATTGTTTTATTTAATAAACATTCAAATTTATATAATGTCGCTGGGTCACATTGTTTCTTCAACATGATATCGAATACTGATTAATTAAGTCTCAGCAGGTCAGGAATATTTATGTCTGATGTATTAAGTATTGTTTGGGACTATAAGACACACTTTTTGCAAGAAAAAATCTTGCTTTAAAAAGTGCCTGCGTCTTATAGAGCGGAGGTCAGGAGGATCAGCACTGCCAGACCCTCTGACCGCGTAAGGCGATCGGGTGATGCCCTGATATAGAGCTGCAACCCGATCTCCCAGAGAGGAGGCCTCCGCACTGCTCTTTCCTACCGGCCATAGGACTGCGGTGATGTCAGATCAGTGACTTGTCACAGGCTCTTACATCACCACAGGGTCTCATACTGCCATACTGCCCGGGGAACATGGTTAAGAGAAGGGGAATGGGGAAGTATGTGTGTGTGTGTGGTTCGGGTGTGAGTGTGTGTTGGGTGGATAGGTGAGCTGAGGAGTATAGGTGAGCTGAGGTGTATAGAGAGTGAGTGTGTATAGGTGAGCTGAGTTATATAGGTGACTGAGTGTTGTGTATAGGTGAGCGGAGTGTGTGTATAGGGGTTGCTGAGTGTGTGGATAGCGTGAGCTGATGTGTATAGGGAGTGGGTGTGTATGGGGATGGATGATGCGAGCTGAGTGTGTATGTGGATGATGATGCAGAGCCTGGAGTGTGTGACTTGTGGATGGATGATGAAGAGCTGAGTGTGTAGTGGATGGTGATGAAGAGTGAGTGTGTATGCGGATGGATGATGCAGTAGAGTGGATGAGTGTTTGTAAATATGTATGATGCAGAGATGGGTGTTCGTAACTGTATGTCTTGTGGTGCTGTGCTTAGGTGGCCAACAGGGATATTTTAATGGTGTAAAAATATTTTTCCTTTTTTGGAAGCCTAATATGGGGGTTTTCGTCCTTATAGTAAGAAGCGTCTTATAGTCCGAAAAATACGGCACTCACCTTATTTGAGCATCTTTGGTTGACATCAGGAGTTCTGAAAAAATATCTTCTGGTTTAGCATCTATCGATTCTCTGCGGCTTGATATGAAGGCATTGAAAATATATTACCAACCTGTATTGAGAGAAGAAAGAAAGGGAGAAATAGATAGAGAAAAACTTAAATATAGTACATCTTTGAAACTAACATGGAATGGAAATTACATTTCTTGTCCCTTGGAATGTAACGGTTATGACCTTTGAACTGCCTTCTTGGACACGTAGTGGACTTTGAAACTTGGCGAAAATATTACATATTTTTCGGGGAATAAAGGAGCCCGGAGTATAAGGCGCACCATCAATAAAATGCCTGATGAAATGTCTAGTTCATATCTAAGCGCACGGATTATCAGGGTCAAGGACCAGCGGGTGGCAGACCTGTACACAGTTCAAGGCAGCTGTTGTCCGTAAGTATGGTTCTTATATAAGGCGCACTGGGACATAAGGCGCACCTTGATTCTGAGAAAACAAAGGAATTTTTAGGCGCTTTATAGTTCGAAAAATACGGTACGCGGTTTTCTTTGATCCAATTGTGCTTTCCAAATGACTACTCGTAATATTATTGGATTTATGTGTTTTGTAGCAATTGATTTGTTGACATAAAGATTAGTTTTGGTTAATCTTACTTTTTTGATTGGTATCTATGACCAATATTACAGTATTACCTTCTATGAATACACTCACAAGTTGATCGAGACAGACATTTGTAATATATGTGGTTATAAGAGTGAATGTTGATAATGAGTAGGTGGGGCAGACTGCCTTAATCCCTTATGAGAATATCGGTTTCTCAATGTGTCGGCGACATGAATAAAGACTTTCTATTTTTGGGCACAATAACTTTACCAGTGTAGGGTTGGTTGACCGTTCGTATATGTCAGGAGCACTGTTATTTACTTTTTAGGGGTTAGTAGGCGAATATTGTGGCCTATATTATGGGTTGGCGCCTGGTGTTGGGTTTGTGCTTGTGGTCCAACACGACATTGGCGTAAGCGAATACTTGGGATCATACCGGTTTTCACCAGAGCCGCCCCATAGTTGACTTGGAATTGCTGCGCGTCGGGTACCACCAGGTCCACAAGTATGACTTGTAAGTGGGGTTGCGGCCAAGGCGAAGTATGGTATCGTAAGGCAAGCTCGTTGGTCGGGGAGGACAGGCAGAAGAAGGTCAAGACAGGCAGCAAGGATCGGTAGTTGGGGACAGTAGCGGAAAGGTCAGGGCAGGCTGCACGGGATAAAAGTTCAATTAATAATGGTGCGCTTGCCCTTTAAATCTACGGGAGCCGAAGAGACCTAGGTGGGCGAAACGGAGGCCTGGAAAGGTAAGTTGGAGTTGAAGGGCACTGGAGCAGGGTGGGGAGCCAAGGGTGAGCCCACGACCACAAGATAGAGGTTGGGGGAGCACCGTTGACACAAGTATATGCATGATATTTACCAGAAACCCCGATTCCAAAAGTCTAAAAAATATGAATTAAAAAAAAATCACAAAACTTCTCTAGAAATATCAAAATGAAACCTAATCAAACAATAAATCAAATGAACCTATTTATGTTTTTTACAGTTCCTTATAAATGCAGAAATATCATATTAGTGCCGTTCGGAAGGCACAGTAAAGCTACTCCTTTATGATACCTGGGGCTCCCTGCACTGCCTCGACGGGGCGAAACGTTTTTTGGTGCACATTAACTTGGGAAGCATTGCCAACAATCTTGTCAGGTGTGGAGTATAATGTGGCGCATTGTCAGACTGTGCACCGGAAACGCCCCTTCAGTGAAGGTGGCCAGCCGCGACACAAACAGAGTAGCAGTGTGGACACTATGTGGCGCAGGACATTTTAAATCCATGTGCAAGCAGTTACACAATAAAAGTATGTGCAAAGCTGACAGGACAACTCCACACAGAGCTTTAGAAATGTGGACTCTATATATCCACTGAAATCAAGCCATATACATGGCTGGTAAATGAAAAAATCGGACTTTGGAGGAAGGAAAGGAGTTAATTTGGAAATGAAAGGTTAAAGGAGACCCTAGAGGAAGCACATTTCATTGACCTGTGCTTCCATACATAGTGGCGGGGGGGGTTTATTAATCTGTTCTACGATAGAATCTGTCTTAGTTGCACAAAAATTGTCTGCACCGCATTTATAAAGGGTTTTAGAACCGTAGTTTTCTGACTCTCCTAACAACTAGCTCGACAAAATGCAGTGGCCTATGCATGGCCATACTGCAAAAAGGTCCATGGCAGGAATACTGCGGACAGGACAGATTTGTGTCCTAATTTTTCTGCCGAAAAATAAGCCACCCTTTATAATGGAGGTGCAAAGTCGGACCGACAGTCTTATACTGCACTAGATTCTCACACAGTACCAGACACTATAAAGAATTTGGTGTAGAATAGGCTAATCTATTAACGCTGCACTGTTTTACCTTAGGACACTTTTTTTAAATCTGCCCCACTGAGCCTGATACAATGCATATGTTCTGCTTAAAGGCATATTTTCACTATGTCTCCACCCACGGCTTCATCCAAGGGTACTTCGTATTAATGTATTTTCTGTCAGTCTATGGAAAGCTTCATAGTTTTACTTCCAATGGACACACCCGTCCATGGTCATGTGATTGTCACACAGGTGCAGGGGCTCTTATAACACATAGCTCTGATTTACTCACGTGACTCTAAGAGTATGAACTGTGTGTATGTGTGTTTTCATTGAGAAAAACAATATCAAATATATACTGAAAGTGGAAATCCCTTCAAAGGGGTTATGTCACCATTGCCACCTTGATGTTAATTGGGTCCAAGCATGTTTAAAAGTACTTCACCATGTACACTTTGTACAAAATCTGCAGGCTACTGAGAGATAACTCCTTTTGTTATGGTTGCTGGGCCCCCCGGTGGTCTAGCTGTGTACAGTCCTGAGCAACACTGATCTGGCAGAGTCTGCGCCCAAGGAGTCCGTGAAGCTGTTCTCCACTACAGATTCATCCACGGGATCACAGCTCCTCTGCAACTGAGATGATCACCTGACACAATGCAGCCCACTAGTAAGTGATGAGAGGAGGAGGGCCGAGATTTGCTGTGATGGGGACAATGCCTCACCAGTCCACAGGAGCTACAACAGCAGATACAGTAACTGAAGCCAGACATGGCCATCTGATGCACAGAGGCGTCCTCCCCTAACAAAGATCATACAATATAGCAGCCCTTCCTCCCGCCGCCATAGTCAGGGCACACAGGAGGTAGAGATCCACAAGTAACAGGCTGATGCAGTCCTCCTCCGGTACTCTCACCCAGTCACTCTCCTCCATGGGACCTGCTGCCGGCAAAGGGGCACCGGTCCCTGGGCTAGCAGGGAAGGAGCTAAAGCGCAGGAAAGGTGAGAAGCTGTCAGCTAGCTATTCATATGATCGAGCTAGTACCTCCGATCTTCTGGCATATCGAGCTCAGAGGAGGCGACGGAGCGAGCAGCGAGCCAGCGAGAACAGAGCCAGCGAGCGAGCGAGCGAGCGAGCACAGAGCCAGCGACGCACAGAGCCGGGAGCCAGCGAGCGAAGCGAGCGAGCGAGCTGAGCGACTAGCGAGCACAGAGCCAACGAGCCAGAGCCAGCGAGCGAGCGAGCGAGGAGCGATCACAGAGCAGCTAGCACAGAGCAGCGAGCAGCGGAGCGAGCAGCAAGCGAGCACAGAGCCAGCACGCGAGCACAGAGCGAGCGAGCGAGCACCTAGCCAGCGCGCGAGCGAGCGAGCACATAGCGAGGAGCGGGAGCGAGCAGCGAGAGAGCACCGAGCACGGAGCCGAGCGAGCTAAGCTAGCGAGCAAAAGCCAGAGAGCGATCACATAGGCCATCGAGCGAGCACCAGATCCATCAGCAAGCGAAGCGAGCGAGCGAGTCACAGATCCAGTCTGCACATATCCATATCATTCACATATCTCATATATCAGCGATTATCACATATTCCATTCTATCTATATATCTATAAATCGATGTTCACAAGCATTATTATATCACAGATCCATCTATGCAGGAAGCGAGCGAGGAGCGAGAGCGGATAGACAAGCCAGCGAGCGAGCACAGATCCATCGAGTATCCACAGAGCCAGCGATCGAGAACAGATTAGCGAGCAGAGCCAGCGAGGCGATCACATATGCCAGCATGAGACAAATAGCCATCTAGCCCTCGATCTATCGATCTATCGAGCTAGCGCCTTCTATCTATCGAGACAGATCCATCTATCTATCACAAGCCATCGATCTATCAAACTATCTATCTATCTATCTATCTATCTATCTATTCTATCTATCACATATCTATCTATCTATCAATATCTATCTATTAGTGATTTGGTTGCAATCCTTACAAAATACACAGAAAGAGAATGCAATAACATACAAAATACAAAGTTTATTAGTAAAAGTCATAAAAACAACTATTGCAAACCTAAATTTTGTACAATCAAGCATACACGTGGAGCAAACAATGTATTCTACAGCACATGGTTTGTCAGGCGGAAGTAAAGTGTAAATATGTCGGAGGGTCTAGAAGAATGCAGGACGGCAAAACTCCATGCGTATCCTCACTTCAAAGGACTTCCTAGGGGTATAAGTGGCACTTTGGAGTGACGATACAACCCCCGTCAGTTTGCTCACGCAACCACCTAGACTTCGCAAGATTTGTCAAACCTGACCGACCAGATGCTGTGAGAATACATAGTACATGTGACTATGTTGCAGTATCCTGTGCAGGGGGCGCAAGATTCAGGATTATGGTGCACGTTCTTCATGAATATGGTTTGCCCCCTGCACTGCTTTGACAGACGGCACCAACACATTTCTATGAACCATTTTCTATTGGACTTCTATGGATCAGTAAATGCAGGGACTATTTTGAGACCACAGCAGGTGGGAAGGCGACTCTGAAGGCTGAGCGCTATGTAGGTAGCACTGAGTTGTGCAATAACAGCCGCGTCAGTGCTGTGCATGTGCCCGGCCCCTCCACATGGCTTCTGGGGGAGCAGAATAGAGGCTGACAAGCCTCCTAATAACAATAAAAGGAATCTTTAATTCCAGGTGGAACCATTACATATAGATTTTGCATATTTAACCTCTTGACGCTGCTTTGAGTCAATGTTTCGTTGTATAACCCCTTTAAAGGAATCTGTTCCCCAGGGACTCTTTCCACTAAAGGACCAGCAAGCTTGCAGCTGTACATAAGTCCCCATTGACGACATGGCGCCGCAGGAGCGATACGGTGCCGCATCATCGTGTGGCACTGTAAAGCATCCGCTATACACTTGAAAAATATAGGACAGTCCTATCTTTCCCCGTGTTACAGCCTGTAGGCATTGCATTGTTACGGAGAGGACAGGGGGTCACCCCTCTCTCTCCATGGTGGAGGACATATGCCGCCCGGCAAATGGCCCTGGCAGAGCATACGTTCATGTGAAAGCGTTATTGCATTTAACACAACTGATTGTCATCTCACCACTCTGTGATCTCCGTCCGTGTGTGAGTGAAGAAGCAGGAGGTAGGAGTTGCACAGGAACACAAAGGTTTCGACTGAAGAGTGAGTGGCGACAGACAAGTCGCGTATAATTTTGTAAAATGCACCAAACCAAACAAACTGGGAGTCAGAGAAATAGATTGTCAGGGTTGCAAGGTAAGTTAAAAACACCACATTATTATTGTTTAATTGCAAGATGTGTAGGAAATCTTTGCATGCAGCTGGAATGGGCTTCTGACAACCTGTCTTTAGTGAAACAGAAGGTCCCGGGGTCACAGGTTTCCCTGGTTAACGGAGCCCTCTAGAATTGCGGGAAATACATTGAGCTAGCCAGTGTGATATGCACCAGTGCTTTTGAAATTTTGTGTACAATCTTTAATACACAATGCTATAGGAATTCATTGCGTTTCAGAGATAATTTTGATGTAAAAGAGAAATACTTTGATTAGAAAAACACTGTGTGCAGAATCCTAAAGGAAAGCCTATCTAAAACAGAAGAATTAAAAGTTTTAAAGGCAGAACCAAAATCGGATTAATGAAATGAGCTAATTAAAGTGTCTATGCTACAAAGCGTTTTTTGTTTTCAGATGCAGCGAGAAATTATGTAATTCTAGTCCACATTTAGCAGAAATTTCACACTAAACTGGTATTTCACTGTTGCACACGCAGCCTTTGAATTCTAATGGTTGGTTAGCCTCTGATTCTTACTCTGTCACTGAATGATTCCTGATGAAAAAGTGCTCTGTGTTTCCTCTCCTCTCGCTTTTTACTTAATATAAAATAAAAATGAAAAGTGTAACTTGTAGAAATCACAGTTTTAATCTTCTTAAGATTCTTTTATGAAATCACCCCACAAGCGGATTTAGTAAATGCATAGTGCCAGATAAAGGAATGTGGGCTGTTGTTGTAATAAAACAGAAAGTTATCCTTCCTTTAAAGATAAATAGGAGAGAATTTAGTTTACGGATCTAGGTCAGTTTCCATAGGATATTCACTACTTGTTATATGTTTATGCTTTGTGTTTGATTACCCATTAACTATCTGTCTGATGAGGCCACATGGGGGGTGATTTTCAATATCATGCCGCCCCAAGGATCAATAAGCAAAATCTAATAGTCCCAACACATTCCCCACATATAGGATATTCTGGCTGGAATGTTTACTGTGGATCTCTTTACTAGAAAATATTTACTGGAGAAACGCTTGTGGTTTTTACACGGGGCAATGACTGCCAGATTTTGGGGTGAAAATCTTGGAGAATATGGGAATTACTGTCAGGGTTGACAAACTCTCGTGCCCGAACAAAAGCTATAGAATGAGCCCCACTGCCAATCCACTAGTAATATATGCAGGTTAAGTGGTGTCTCCATGCAATGGTTAACTCCCATGCTGAGATTGGTATTAGAGACACTATTTTTAAGTGTCAGGTTCTGTTGTAGCAAGTGACTTGCACCCTAAACTTCCCCCCATCTTGCTGCAGGTGGTGCTGCCTGAGGAAATGACTCAACTCGCTCATGCGTGTTTCCCCCTCGGTTTATACTTAGAGACTTGAAAAGGGTACTTTGCAAATATGACCTTCTCAAAGGTTTTCCTTCCTCTGTACAGTTGCGATAGAATGGCCAACTATGGTAATTTTTACCCTTCAAGTGTATGGAGGGTAATTGGGGAGATAGCTCTTAATGAAAGACATTTTAATTAATATGGTCCTTAAATTCCCAAAATCTCTAGGACTTGTTACTGACATCTTGTTTTGTTTTAATAGTATGTCATTGCTGCCTTAATTGAGGATACATATGACATATTGAAGAAAAAAGTCTTCAATCATGAAAAGATTATACAGTAACACTGAAACTCTTATATGATGCATTTATGGGAACATTGGGGCACATTTCTCACGGGCTTTGTGCCAGTTTACCTGCGAACTTGCAGTTCTTTCTAGTGTAAAAACTTGGTGCACAGGGGTTTTAGAAGTTTCTGCCCCAAATGATCTGTCGCCACACGATGTTTTGGGGCGTAGCTGCACTAGGCATCATGCGACACAAATTGGGGGACATTCTGGGTTGCTCAGTCAGATGGGGCGACAGATTAACATGCAACGTATGTGCTTGCCCTTGTTAAAGGTGACCACAAAACAGTTGGTGTACTCTGTCGGGCCAATGCGGAGAAGCAACAGCATCGATGATTTCTGGCGCACGTCTTAACTGAATCTGGTGCACCTAGCATTATACACAGGCAGTTTCCGTTCCATTTTTTTTTTTTTAAGTAAAATGTGCCCATTGTTGGTACTTCTGTTCAGCTTCAACATGCATAGCAATCTGAGGAGCTCCTCCTGTACAGTCCATCTCTGATTTCTTAAAAAAATCATGGGGCAGATTTTTCAAAAAAAGTGTCTCAAGGCGAAGGGGATTAGAAGAATCTGCCAAAAATTTTATCACACCCCTTATGAGAGTCATGGGGGGAATTTATCAGGACCTCTGCGGCACCGCCAGTGGCGCAGAGGCCATGAAATAATAGCAAATGCTTGGCTTATTGCTAGCTTTGCGATTATTTCCCCAATCCGCCACTGCACGCCAGTGGGCGTGAAGTGGGCGTGAAGGAGGTGAGCGGCCGGCCGACAGAGGGCGCGGCCGGACGGGAGTGGGCCGGTGAGGGACGTTTACTGTACCCGCGGCGCACACTCACTGCTGCCCGGCGACTTTTCTACGTGAAAAGTGCCGGTGGCAGCACGATACATCAAGAGGGCAGAAGCTATATTGTATATAAAATAAAGGAATTAGATTAACAACAAAGTTTTGGGAGGGATTAAAACAGAATTTTACACAAAAAAGTGGATGATAAATATCCCCATGATTATAATTTAGAATTCTTGTAAATATTCTGGATGTAGAAGCATACAAAGTGGACCATAAGGTGCTTTTACTGCATGGGCTTGTATATAATAATAATAATTTCTTTACTATAAGCACCCACAGATACCAGCGTTGCACGGAGCTGCCGCTTCAGTCCCTGTTCCCCATGGGGCTACAATCTAATCAACCTACCAGTATGTGTTGGAGTTGGAGGAAAGCGGAGGATCCGGAGAAACCCAGCAAACACGGAGAGAAATTCAAACTCTGTTTGACTGGATGGGACTTGAACCCAGGCCAAGCACTGAGCCACCGTGCGTATAAACATCTTAGGCTTATAAAACACAAGTTGGATTCAAAACAAAAAAAAAGTAGTTCATGTTTCCTATTAATTTATTAAAATATAATGCTTGTTTGGCGAGCATATTGATTTTGTGGGCATTATTGATGCCACAGAAGCCTTTGTCTTTAATTCATTTTTTAAAATATATTAAATCTCCCAACCATGACATGCCCCCCCCCAAAACATAACCATTAGCTCAATTGTTACAAGGGTATACATATGTTGAGTTCCACATAAACATTTCAAGCAATTAAATTGCAGAAATGCTTAGGGAGCTGAGATAAATGAGTAAAGTGAATCCTAAAAGCTGTGTGCGTAACGTTCAACTAAATGCATAATTCAGCTAATTGGACTTGCAGAAATTTTTGTTTCCTTGATTAAAACCTAGTTTGGCATAGGAATGTAGATTCTATAAGAGGTTATAGGTTCATAATATGCTATTTTAACGCCAGCTATTCACATGCTCCACCTATTTTTATCATCTTAAGTATCACGAAAAATATTTTAAATTAGTTAAGTAGTGAAATTGTATGTATGCACCATAAAAATATTGCTCGAACAAAGCAAGGGGTGCGTTCACAAAGTGCGTTTTGTTTGTTGTTTTCATGCATTTTGGAGAGGAGTAGTTTTGTAACGCATGCGGTAACATTAGATTAACAAAAAAGCTTGTGTGAACACAATATTAAACAAAAAATGATAGTTCACACATTGTTCAGCAATTTAGTTAACATCACAATTACGGATGGATTTGTAAATGCAAGGTTAACAATATGTAATGAGGCAAAATTCACCTGTCAGCTGTTGTAATGCATTTCACAAACCCAAAAACGCAACCAAAATGCACCATGTGAAAAAACATTGGTTAGTTATGGTGGAATAAGACTTGCTGCCAAATGAGGATATGTGCTTTAGCAAAAGAACCCTAAAGACATCATATGATTCTGATTATTATATTATGTATATTAATTGGTTATAATTATTCTAAAGAAGGATGTTGTGTGCTGGAACATTATTACAATGTAGGAAATAATTCAAACTAGGCAAATCAAATAATGAAACCGATGTAACAACAGATTCCAAGTCCTTTTGTTAATTTTTTTTGTTTTTAATTTTTACAATTTTTTAAATAAAAAACCTGATCCTCTGATCGGTCCGACCATATGCTGCAATGGTTACTGTATTGCAGTATTATGGCATCTTTCAAAGTATTCATTACAATAAGCCACTGGTCATTGTATTGAATATTCAGAAGCCATGCAGACAACAGGTATGACAGAGAACAGGTGTGTATGGCATTCAATGATGCTCCCAAAACGTCGATATAACAAAGAATGGGTTGACCGCACATGTGCCTCTGTGTTTTTAAATTCCGCTTAAATGGTATTAGCATGGGTGTTTGCTGCCAACAAGCAGCAAAACCCCACCTCTGTATGAAGAGGGCTCACCTCAGCTTGAAGGAGTAACTAAAACAACCTGTATCTCAGGTCTGTAGATCACATAAACAGTCCTGATAATCTCACTTCAAACAGTATCTGTTTCACTTTGATACCAAGTGGTTATGGTTATAAGTAGAGATGAGCGAAATACTTGTCCGAGCTGCTGCTCGTGAGGCATAGCGCATACTCGAAAACTGCGCGTTGCTCGGACGGTATTTCGCCAAGCTCGTAGGAAAATGGCATCTTCCCGCCGTTTGCTTTTGCGGCGAAACAGAACCAATCACAAGCCAGGAGACTCTGCACTCCACCCCGATGATCTGGTACAACTTTACACGTCTGTAGCAGTGGTTGGATGGCCAAGAATTTCATGGAACCCTGGAATAGACTAGCCCTGCCGCGCTGCTCGCGTCATTTTCTGTCTTGATGCCGTAGGGAGAGAGCTGCTGTGGCAGGGAATGCGGTTGTAGTTAGGGGGGGTTCTATTAGAATCGTGTTAGGCAGGGAGTTGAGTCTACACAGACCAACAAGTCCTTCTTAGGGCTTACAATAACA
Organism: Engystomops pustulosus; assembly: GCA_019512145.1. Classification (NCBI taxonomy): domain Eukaryota; kingdom Metazoa; phylum Chordata; class Amphibia; order Anura; family Leptodactylidae; genus Engystomops; species Engystomops pustulosus. The sequence continues at coordinate 179,456,137 of CM033643.1, forward strand.
ATTTTCTTTCCACTTTTTTTTGGTTTGCCTGTGGCTGGGCTTGCTGCTATTAGTAGTTGCAGCTAGAACATATGGGAGGAATTTGCAGGGAGACTTGTGTTTAGTCTTAGTGACAACACCTCTCCACCTCAAACACCGAAGTGGGGACAATTATTAGGGGTTTGATGTGGAATTAGGCAGGTCTGCTGATTATTTTTTTTACGGTTATTTCTTTTAGAACTAAGTAATCTTGCAAAGCAGTGTGCTTTGAGTTGTGGGCTAGAAAATAGCATAGGAGAACCCCAACGGCTATTAGGCCGACAATAGCGTTATATTTACGTTTTTTTTGTTTGTGGTGGATGGGCTTGCTGGCATTACTAGTGCAGCTAGTACATATTGTGAGGAATTTGAGGGAGAATTGCGACCGTTGTGTTTTAGCTCTTAGTGACACACAATCACTAAAACCCAAGTGGGAAATTTATTAGGGTGTTTTGATTGAAATTAGGCACAGTCTGCGGATTTATTATCTTTTTACGTTTATTTATCTTATAAACTCAAGTCATCTGGCACAGACACAATCCAGGTGTTGTGCTGCTAAGGTAGGTTAGAAACTAGCACTAGCAATAGCGAAGCATAGTTTTGTTTAAAACAAAACAAAAAAAAAAAATGTAAGTTTACACTTTAAATTTGAAAATGTTTAACAGAGGCTAGGGGTAGAGGAAGAGGGGTAGGGCGTCCACATACTGCAGGGGTCAGAGGGCCCGTGGTCCTTGGGCGGGGTTGAGACACCCCGCAGATGAGGAGCGGGGAAGCGCCAGAGGCTACACTCCCTAGGTTCATAAGGCCTCAAGTTATGGGACTGTGGTAGAGAACTGTTGAGGCCCGCAGTGTGAAGAGGTGATGTTGTGGATGCGGACATGCTTCTAGCCATTTGTCAACCAGTCAGTCTTCCACGCAGGTCCACCCATGTCACCGAAAATCAGCACTCCTCCAGCTCCTACCACTCTCAGCTCCTTCCCCCAGTCTGCCCCCTCCCACGAAAAATTTGGCATTGAAACAGGCATACTCTGGAGGAACTGTTTTTGGACCTTCCCAAAGCACAAACACTTGTCGGTTGCTGCTGAACAATTTTCCGATGCCCAGGTTTTTCCACGGTCGCAGTCTGTGGGTGATGATGACATTATTTTTGTTTAAGTAGTGGAAGAGTGTGTAAAAGAGGTGTCGGGGCGATGAGAGACACGGTTGGTCAGCCAGCTTGGTTGAAGTGTTGTCAGGGCAAGGAAGTCCGAGGGGGAGAGACTGGGGATCAGAGGGATTGAGGAGGTTGGGTGCCAGACGAGAGGAGTTTGATATGCCGGGTGAACAAGTGTTCTGAGACGGAGGCGAGTCATAGCAAGAACAGGTTGGAAGAGCGGCCCAGTGGTTGGGGCCAAGGAGAGAAGGGCCAGGAGCTGGTGCATAAGCGCCAAATGTTGCCCCGTAGTCAAGCTACCGTGGGGGAGGGGCTAGGATTCTTAGAGGCTGGAGGTTCTTTTAATTAAGAAACATCCGGATGAGCGAAGGACTGTTGGCGTGTGCAAACTTTGCCAAACCAGGATCAGCAGGGGTTTCCACCCACTACTAGCTTAATACCCCAGTATGCGCAGGAATTATGACTGCTAAACACCCCAATCAATGAACCCAGCCCGGTCACCTACAGGCCGGGCACACCACTGTCTTCCATGTGTCATCTGCTAGTCGGCCACCCTGCCAGGACCACGGCCCAACACCTTCCCGTGCGAAACCCATCTTCCCCCCACGATCCTCCACAGCATCCACAACGCGTCAGCTCTCCATACCAGACGTGGAGCGCGAAAGGAAGTATAGTGCAACCCACCACCACGCCCAAGCCCTCAACGTCCACATATCCAAGTTGCCTTAGTTGGAGGTGCTGCCCTATAGGCTGTGCCCTATAGGCTGGTTTAGAGACCGAGGTCTTTCGAAACCTAAGGGCGGCGGCCGCCCGCGTATTCGGTCCCCAGCCGCCACTAACTTTTCCACGATGTGCCGTCACAAGCCCTGCACAGCAAGGTGTCAGAGAACAAATCACGTGCCCTGACCAACGATATTTGTTCTGACAAGGTCCACATGACCCATGAGACACGTGGACGAGTGCGCCGGGCAGGGCGCACTATATACGTGACGGCAAATTGGGTTAACTTGGTGGAGGCCTGGGACCGAGTCTGACACTGGGGCTGCTCATATACTGCCGACGCCGAGGATTGCTGGGGCTACCTCGGTCCAGGTCGCAAAGCTCTAATATGCTCCTCCGCCTCCCATCCCTCCTCCACCTCTCCTCCGAATTACCAGCGTGGGCATGGGCGCCACCAGTCGCGTTATAGTAGCTATAGCACAAGCAGCAGTTGCCATCGCTAAGCGGACAAGGCGGTGCTCAAAATGCTGAACCTAGGCGATAAAGGACCAGCCCCCAAAGAGCTTTAAGGGCATCACGGCGCAGAGTGATGTGGCTGGCACCGCTGCAACTGAAGCAGGCATGGTTGTGTGTGAAACGGCCGTAACCTGGTGGCGGTCTGCAACTCGGCAGGAATGACAATGGCCATGCCGGCCATTGTGTTAAATTCAGCGTTCAGCGTTTTCTCAGGGACATACCCCATCTGTCAGATTTTGCTCACCGAAGGTGCGCCGCATCTTGAGCATTTCAGGAAGTCCAGCACAGATGCTGCATATCAGGGCAGCGAGCGCCGCCTCCAACTGAACGCCATCGATGTTGTGCGCCGTGACACGAGGTGGTGGAATTCAACATTAACCATGTTATACAGAGTTACCAGCAGCGCAGTGAGCGATTTGTAGACTCGCCAGACTGTCAAACTTCACCCGAACTGGTGTCAGGTCAGTCAGCCTTACTCAACGTATACATGAGGAAGTGGACGGGAATTTGTCTGATATCTGTCAGGTGCTGAGAAACTTGAGGAGGTCAACACAGATGGTCAGTGCGATGCCGCATATCAGCTAACCATCCCGCGGCTGGCAGTTGAAAAACTCTCTGGTTCAGCATGAAGTCGGAATCTTTTGCGCTCGTCACAGGAGACGGGGGGAAGAGATTCATTGTTGATAGGCCAAAGCAGGTCTGTTTCTCAGCTCATATCGGACGAGGTGGAGGAGGAGGATGAGGAGGAGGAAGGAGACTGTTGGCGAGACAGAAGAAAGAGGGGACCTATTTGTTCAGTCCTTCCCTGTTCAGCGCGATGGAGAAGAAGAGGAGTTGGAGGGGAGGAGGAACTGGGCAGTCAGGCAGTGAGGGGAGGGAATATGCGGTGGGACTTCTGGCGCATATGGCAGATTTATGCTAGGCTGCCTATCCCGTGACCTCGCGTTCAAAGAATTTAGCCAGCAACCGATTACTGGGTATTCAACTCTCCTGGACCCACCTGGTCAAGGCCAAAACATTCCAATCTCATCCCTGGAGAGCAAGGGTTGTGAGACTGCCGAGGAATACCGCAGCCCTGTGCACAAGATGAAAAACAGTATTTCCCTTCTGCAGCGCTAGCGGCCAATGAGGGCGTACTTATGCGGGACAAAGTAGCGAGGGCGAGTAGGAGAGCAGGCAGCTGTTTCAGCACTGGCAGGGGTCGCTTACAGGTCTTTGAGTTTGAGTCACCCCAGCAAGACATGGCACCTGTCCCCAGTCTTCGGAGAGAGTAGGGCTGATCTTTAAGAAAGATGGTGAGGGTAGTACGTAGCTGACTACCATAGTCCTAAATGGATCACACAGCTCATACAAACTACTGGGTTTCCAAAGCTGGACATGTGGCACGAATGGCAAGTAGGCCTTGGATGGTTCTTGCTGCCCTGCCGCTAGCGCGTTGTCGAGAGGGTTTTCAGTGGCATCATGACCGATTAAGGTAACAGCTGAGCGATGACAGCGCTGACGCTTATCAAGATGAATATAAAGGCCGGAATTCTCGGATTTTCATTATCCACCAGGTGAAAGTGAAAGAAGCTCAACCTGAAAATGTAAGCAACTCCTCCCTCTCATTGTCTTCCTCTTGTACACTAAAGCATAGGAAACGGGCTATTTTTTGCAGGGCCAACTGGGCTCTAGCTATAGTACTCATGTAGTTATTTTCTGAGGCCACCTACCGGTCCCTGTTTTTTTAAGAATTTTGGGAGTGCCACTACAGGCCTCAATCTTTTAATTTGTTCTGAGGACCCACCGGCTGCTCCTCTGTTTGAAAACTTTTTTGGACTGCCACATACAGTTTAACTAAATTATGTTAATTTTTATGGAGGACCACCTACATGCTCTTGGTTTGAAAACTTTTTGGACGGCCACTACAGGCACTATCAATTAAATTGTTCCATCGCCAGCCTCCACATGTGTCTTTTTAGCTGCTCTACACATTGTCTCCATGCAACCTACACATGTAATCGGCCATAGCTGCCCTCCAAAAGTAGTCCATATAGCTGCCTCCAAAATGGGTTTATCTTATCAAACGAAACTGTGTCAGGCAGAATTTGGGTTGCTTTTCATGGATCCCACAAATTGGTTAACTTTGTCGCACACTGCGTGTATCACAAAATATACTGGCAAACTTGATAAATTACAGATATTATTTCGCGCTTTTGCGAATTGATGTACATTCCCCTCACCCGCCATATCCTAAACTATAAGACGCTACTACACTTGATCTTTACAAAAGGTTATAACTAGAAGTGTGTGGGGACGTAGACTGAGAAAGAGGCTGGCTTTGGATTGGCGAAAAGCTCGGCCTGGCAGCAGAGCGGGGGCCAAGCTCCATCTCAAGATCCAAATAACATAGTTTTAATGCAAGCACCTTAATTCTATACTAGTTCACTTGCCCTCCAGACATCGTCCCTTATCAAACGAGCTGTGTCAGGCAGAAGTTTCAGGTGTTCACCATGATAAATAGTGGAACCGTGACCATCTTTGCCGCCATGTGGAGACCTGAAGTTGCCACATAGAGCGCAATATGGAATGCCCCATACTGTCGCTCTTAATCATGGAAGTCGTCTCCATGGCTGCCTCCACATGTGTACCCTTATCAAGAGAAGCTGTGTCAGGTAATTTTTCGGGTGTTTCACAGTACGTTATGGAACTTGCCGTCAACATTGTCGCCACCATGTGTGTTAGCGACTAAATATACCGTCACCTTTGTTCACATAGGAAATCATTCACATCCATGGTTGAAATACCTCGAGTCATTTAGGGCAATGTCGCCACATGAGACTCCTAGGCCTGCCACTGCATGCCGCTGCCTCTGCATGCCGTCCCCTATAGTGTCAGGGTCAATTATTGCATGTTTTAGATGCTATCTAGCCTCATTTGGTCACTCTGTTAATGGCCATGCGTTGGCCAGAATTTTGCATAATGGTGCGATTATTATTAAGCAGCGCTCAGAGGCATCCATGCATGGGGGGTCTGTGCCCTGCTGTTTCTGTCCATTCCGTGTGTTTCCATCCTTTTTGAGGTTCATCAGGTGTTTGGCCAAGCGTCCATGTGCAGGAGCCCTTTGGTCCCCTTGAAAAATGTCGAGGTCTCCCATTTTGACTGCAATGGGGCTCGTTATTCGCGACGAACATCGAGCTCGGGAAAAGTTCGTCTGAAATAACGAGTACCCAAGCATTTTTAGTGCTCGTCATCATAGTTATAAGCACTATACAGCCCAATATATGGAATCTGTATTAAGCCCCCCTCCAGCCTCACAGCCTGATCATCTCAGGGGAAAGATGAGGAAGGCTGAGAGGCTGAGGAAAGAGGGGGGGGGGAGGTCACTTTAGAAACCCATATCTTAGATTTTATAGTACCTTTTCTTGTGATGCCCAACTAGGACGGTACCTGCCTATTTCGACCTTTCACACTGCATCAGGCTTGTGATCTGTGAATGACAGAACTTTAGATATAGGCAGGTAAAGTCCTAGTTGGGCATACAAGAAAAAGGTACTATAAAATCTAAGATATGGGTTTCTAAAGTGACTCTCTCCTCCAGCCTCTCAGCCTTACTCATCTTTCCCTGAGATGAGTCAGGCTGTGAGGCTGGAGGGGGGCTTAATACAGATGCCCATATATTGGGCTGTATAGTGCTTATAACTAGAGATGAGCGAGCACTAAAATGCTCGGGTACTCGTTATTCGAGACGAACTTTTCCCGATGCTCGAGTGCTCGTCTCGAATAACGAGCCCCATTGAAGTCAATGGGAGACTCGAGCATTTTTCAAGGGGACCAAGGCTCTGCACAGGGAAGTTTGGCCAAACACCTGGGAACCTCAGAAAAGGACAGGAAACAGCAGGGGCAGCATGCATGGATGCCTCTGAGGCTGCTTAATCGCACCATTATGCCAAAATTATGGGCAACAGCATGGCCATGACAGAGTGACCGAATGAGGCTAGATAGCATCTAAAACATCCAATAATTGACCCTGACACTATAGGGGACGGCATGCAGAGGCAGCGGCAGCTGTGGCAGGCTAGAGAGTCTCATGGCGACATACCCTAAATGGACTCAGGTTTCACCAAAGGAGGTGAAATGATTTCCTATGTAAACAAAAGGTTGACGGTATATTTAGTCGATAACACAGCATGGTGGCGCGACGGCACTGCTGCTGTGCCTAGAGCTACCGACTGATGGCGCCATGCCCACGGATGGTAATTCGGAGGAGGGGTGGGAGGAGGAGGAGGTATAGTAGGCCTTTGAGACCTCCAAAAAGCAAAACGGCGGGAGATGCCATTTTCTCGAGCTGGCGAAATACTCGTCCGAGCAACGAGCAGTTTCGAGTACGCTAATGCTCAAACGAGCATCAAGCTCGGACAAGTATGTTCGCTCATCTCTACTTATAACCATACCACTTGGTATCAAAGTGAAAAAGATACTTTTTGAGAGATGAGATTATCAGGACTGTGGTTATGTGAGCTACAGGACCTGAGATACAGGTAGTTAACTCCTTCAAGCTGAGGGTGAGCCCTCTTCATACAGAGGTGGGGTTTGCTGCTTGTTGCAGCAAACACCCACTGCTAATACCAGTTAGCGGAATTTAAAACACAGAGGCACATGTGCGGCACCATTTTTGTTATGATCGACGATATTGGGGAGCAGCAATTGAATGCCATGACAACCTTGGTTCTCTGTCATACCTGTGGCTGCATGGCTTCTGAATATTCAATACAATGAGCCAGTGGCTTATTGTAATGAATACTTTGTAAAGATGCCATATGCTGCAATACAGTACCATTGCAGCATATGGTAGGAACGATCAGATGATCTAGGGTTTAATTTAAAAAATTGTAAAAATTAAAAAAAAAAATTAATAAAAAGGACTTGGAATCTGATTGTTAGCATCTGTTTCATTATTTGAGTTGCACTAGTTTTGATTATTTCCTTACATTGTATAATGTTCCAGCACACAGACATCCTTCTTTAGAAATAATGATAACCAAATTTAATATACATAATCATAATAATCATAATCATATGATGTCTTTAATTGGTTCTTGCTTATAATGAACATACGTCTCATTTGGCAGCAAGTCATTAGTCACCATTACTAACCAATGGCGTTTTCACATGGTGCATTTTGGTTGCGTTTTTGGGGTTTTGAAATGCATTACAACAGCTGAGGTGATTTGCCTCATTACATTATTGTTAACACTTGCATTTACAAATGCATCGTAATTGTGATGTTAACTTACATGCTAACAATGTGTGAACATATGCATTTTGTTAATATTGTGTTAACACAAGTTTTTTTGTTAACGCTATGTTACCGCATGCGTTAACAAAACTCCTCTCCAAAATGCAATGAAAACACAAACAAAACGCACTTTGTGAACGCACCCCTATGCTTTGTCGGAGCAATATTTTTATGGTGCATACATACACAATGTCACTACTTATACTAATTTATAATAGTTTGTGAATGCTTTTAGAATGATAAAAATAGGTGGAGCAATATGAATAGCTGCTGTATAAATACATATTATGAACCTATATACCTACTTATAGAAATCTAACATTTCCTATGCATAAACTTAGGTTTTAAATCAAGGAAACAAAAATTTCCTGCCAAGTCAATTAGCCTGAATTATTGCATTTAGTTGAACTTTTCGCACAACAGCTTTTAGGATTCAGCTTTACTCATTTATCTGCAGCTCCCTAAGCATTTCTGAAATTTAATTTGCTTGAAATGTTTTATGTGGGACTCAACATATGTATACCCTGCTTGTAACAAGTGAGCTAATGGTTATGTTTGCAGGTGCATGGTTGGGAGAATTTAATATATGTTAAAAAAATGAATTCAAGAACAAAGGCTTCTGCTGCAGCAATAATGCACCTACAAAAATGATTGCTCTGCCAAACAGAGCATTATATTTTAATAATATTAATAGGAACATAAACTATTTTTTATGTTTTGAATCCAACTTTGTTTTAAGCCTAAGATGTTATAGCAGCACGGTGGCTCAGTGCTTGGCACTGGGTTCAAGTCCCATCCAGGTCAAAAAGAGTTTGTATGTTCTCTCCGTGTTTGCGTGGGTTTCCTCCGGGTCCTGCGCTTTCCTCCCACACTCCAAAACATACTGGTAGGTTGATTAGATTGTGAGCCCCATGGGGACAAGGACTGAAGCGGCAAGCTCCGTGCAACGCTGTGGAATCTGTGGGTGCTATATAAGTAAAGAAATTATTATTATTATATACAAGCCCATGCAGTAAAGCACCTTATGTGCCACTTTGTATTGCTTCTAGACATCCAGAATATTTAAAGATATTCTAAATTAGAATCAATGGGGGAGATTTATCAATCACTTTTGTGTAAAATTCTGTTTTAATCCCCTCCCAAAAAACTTTTTTTAATCATAATTCCTTTATTTATATAGCATACGCTTCTGCCTCTTGATGTATCGGGCTGCCAGCCGGCGACTTTTCACGTATGAAAAGTCGCCGGCAGCAGTGAGTGTGCAGGCGCGGGGACAGTAACGTCCCGCGCCGGACCACTCCCGTCCGGCCGCGCCCTCCGCTCGGCCGGCCGCGCACCTCCTTCACGCCCCTTCACGCCCCACTGGCGTGAAGGTAGCGGATTGGGGAAAATAATCGCAAAAACTAGCAATAAGCAAGCATTTGCGATTATTTCAGGGCCTCTGCGCCACTGGCGGTGCGCAGAGGTCCTGATAAATATCCCCCCATGACTCCATAAGGGGTGGTGATAACATTTTGGCAGATTCTTCTAAGCCTTCGTTTGAGACACTTTTGAAAAATCTGCCCCAATGATTTTTTAAGAATATCAGAGATGGACTGGTACAGTAGGACTCCTCAGATTGCTATGCATGTTGAAGCTGAACAGAAGTACCACACAATGGGGCACATTTACTAAGAATGTAGGAAACTGCCTGTGTATAATGCTAGGTGCACCAGATTCATTAAGAACGTGCGCCAGAAATCATCGATCTGTTGCTTCTCCGCATTGGCCCGACAGAGTACACCAACTGTTTTGTGGTGCACCTTTAACATAGGGCAAGCAACATACTTTGCATGTTAAATCTGGCGCACCATCTGACTGAGCACCAGAAGGCCCCTAATTTGTGTCGCATGATGCCTAGTGCAGCTACGCCACAAAACAGTCGTGTGCGACACATTTGGGGTGCAGAAACTTCTAAAACACCTGTGCAAGCAGTTTACACTAGAAAGAACTTGCAAGGTCCGACAGGAAACTGGCACAAAGCCCTTAGTAAATGTGCCCCAATGTTCCCATAAATGCATCAGTATAATGAGGTTTCAGTGTTACTGTATATCTTTCATGATTGAAGACTTTTTTCTTCAATAGTGTCATATGTATCCTCACAATGTAGGCAGCACTGACATACTATTAAAACAAAACAAGATGTCAGTAACAAGTCTAGAGATTTTGGGAAGTTAAGGACCAGTATTAATCTAAAATGTCTTTCAGATAAGAGCTATCTCCTCAATTACCTCCATACACATGAATGGTAAAAATGACCATAGTTGGCCATTCTATCGCAACTGTTACAGAGGGAAGGAAACCTTTGAGAAGGTCATACTTTGCAGAAGTACCCTTTTCAAGTCTCTAGTATAGTAACCCGAGGGGAAACACCATGAGGCGAGTTGAGTCATTTGCCTCAGGCAGCACCACCTGCAGCAAGATGGGGGGAAGTATTAGGGGTGCAGTCACTTGCTACAAAGCAGGACCTGACACTTAAAAATAGTGTCTCTTAATACCCAATCTCAGCATGGGAGTTAGACATTGCATGGAGAAACCACTTAACCTGATATATTACTAGTGGATTTGGCAGTGGGGGCATCATTCTATAGCTTTTTTCGGGCAGCAGAGAGTTATGTTCAACCCTGACAGTAATTCACATATTGTCCAAGATTTCACCCCAAAAAATACTGGCAGTCAATTGCCCCTGTAAAAACACCAGCAAGTTTCTCCCATAAATATTTATAGTAAAAGATCCATAGTAAACAATTCCAGCCGAATATCCTATTATGTGGGGAATGTTTGGGACTATTAAATTTGCTTAATTGAGCCTTGGGGCGGCATGATATGTAAATATCACCCCATGTAGCCTCATCAGACAGATAGTTAATGGGTATAAACCAAAGCATGAAACATATAAAAGTAGTGAATATTCCTATGGAAACTGACCTAGATTCCGTAACATAATATTCATCTCCTATTTATCTTTAAAGGAAGGATAAACTTTCTGTTTTATTAACAAAACAGGCCCACATCTATCTGGCAATATGCATTTACTAAAATCCCTTTGGGGGTGATTCATAAAAGATCTTAAGAAGATTAAAATGTGATTTCTACAAGTTACACTTTTCATATTTTATATATATATATTAAGTAAAAAGCGAGAGGAGAGGAAACACAGAGCACTTTTTCATCAGGAATCATCAGTGACAGAGTAAGATCAGAGGCATAACAAGCCATTAGAATTCAAGGCTGCTGTGCTAGAAGTGAAATACCAGTTAGTGTGAAATTTCTGCTAAATGTGACTAGAATTAAATAGAATTTCTGCTGCATCTGAAAACAAAAAACGACTTTGTAGCATATCACTTTAATTAGCTCATTCATTAATCCATTATTGGTTCTGCCTTATAAAACAGTTTATTCTTCTGTTTTAGATAGGCTTCCTTTAGGATTCTGCACACAATTTGTTTTCTAATCAAAAGTATTTCTCTTTTACAATAAAATTAATCTCTGAAACTGCATAGAATTCCTTATAGCATTGTGTTAAAGAATTGTTACAAAAATTTCAAAAGCACTGGCTGCCATATCACACTGGCTAGCTTCATTATTTCCGCAATTCTAAGGGCTCCGTAACCAGGGAACCTGTGACCCGGGACCTCGTTTTCACTAAAGACAGGTTGCAGAAGCCCATTCCAGCTGCAGTGCAAAGATGTCTAAACATCTGCATTACAATATAATTGTGTGTTTTAACTTACCTTGCACCCTGACAATCTTTTTCTGACTCCCAGGTTTGTTTTGGTTTGGATGCATTTAAAAAATTATACGCGACTTGTCTGTGCCACTCACTCTTCAGCCGAAACCTTTGTGTTCCTGTGCAACTCCTACCTCCTGCTTCTTCACTCACACAAGGACGGAGATCACAGAGTGGTGAGATGACATCAGTGTGTTAAAGCAATAAGCTTTCACATGAACGTATGCTCGCCAGGCCATTTGCCGGGCGGGCATATGTCCTCCACCATGGAGAGGAGGAGGGGTGACCCCTGTCCTCTCCGTAAAAATGCACAGCCTACAGGCTGTAACACGGGGAAAGATAGGACTTGTCCTATATTTTTCAAGTGTACGGAGCTGTACAGTGCCACACGTATGCGGCACCGTATCGCTCCATGCGGCCATTGTCGTCAATGGGGGATGTATGTACAGCTGCAAGCTTGCTGTCTTTAGTGGAAATGAAGTCCCTGGGGACAGATTCCCTTTAAAGGGGTTATACCACGAAACAATTGACTACAAAAAGCTGTCAAAGAGGTTAAAATATTTCAAAATCTATAGTAAGGTTACCTGGAATTAAAGATTCCTTTCTATTTGTTATTATGATGCTTGTTCAGCCTCTATTCTGCTCCACACAGAAGCAGATGTGGGAGGGGCCGGGCACATGCACAGCACTGACAGCGGCTGTTATTGCACAACTCAGTGCTACAGAGCGCTCAGCCTTCAGAGTCTCCTTCCACCTGCTGTGCTCAAATAGTCCTGCATTTACTGATCCAATAGAAGTCCAATAGAAATGTGTCATAGAAATGTGTTGGTGCAGTCTGTCAAAGCAGTGCAGGGGGCACCAGATTCATGAAGAACGTGCACCAGAAATCCTGAATCTGGCGCCCCCTGCACAGGACACTGCACATAGTACACATGTACTATGTATTCTCACAGCATCATGGTCGGTCAGGTTGACATGCATGGCGGAAGTCTAGGTGGTTGCAGGTGAGGCAAACCTGACGTGTATCGTCACTCCAAAGTGCCACTTACCCCTGAGGAAGTCACTTTGAAGTGGAGGATACGCATGGAGTTTGCCGTCCCTGCATTCTTCTAGACCTCCGACATATTTACACTTTACTGTCCGCCTGACCGACCATGATGCTGTGAGAATACATTGTTTTGCTCTACTTGTATGCATTGATTGTACAAAATTAGGTGCAATAGTTGTTTTTATGACTTTTACTAATAAACTTTTGTATTTTTGTATGTTGATTGCATCTCTTTCTGTGTATTTTGTAAGGAATTGCAACCAAATCACTAGATAGATAGATATGTGATAGATAGATAGATATGTGATAGATAGATAGATAGATAGATAGATAGATAGATAGATAGATAGATGGATAGATGGATATGTGATAGATAGATGGATATGTGATAGATAGATGGATATGTGATAGATAGATATGTGATAGATAGATGGATATGTGATAGATAGATGGATATGTGATAGATAGATGGATATGTGATAGATAGATAGATAGATAGATAGATAGATGGATAGATGGATATGTGATAGATAGATGGATATGTGTGCCTAGCTTCATGATTTTCCGCAATTCTAAGGGCTCCGTAACCAGGGAACCGTGGACCCGGGACCTCGTTTTCACTAAAGACAGGTTGCAGAAGCCCATTCAGCTGCAGTCAGCAAGATGTCTAAAAATCCCATTACAATATAATTGTGTTGTTTTAACTTACCTTGCACCTGACAATCTTTTTGATCTCCCGGTTTGTTTTGGTTTGGTGATTTAAAAAATATACGCGACTTTGCCTCGTGCCACTCACTCTTCAGCCGAAACCTTTGTGTTCCTGTGAAACTCCTACCTCCTGCTTCTTCACTCACACAAAGGCGGAGATCACAGAGTGGTGAGATGACATCAGTGTGTTAAAGCAATAAGTTTCACATGAACGTATGCTCGCCCAGGCCATTTGCGGGCGGGCATATGTCCTCCACCATGAGAGGAGGAGGGGTGACCCCTGTCTCTCCGTAAAAATGCACAGCCTACAGGCTGTTAACACGGGGAAATAGGACTTGCCATATTTTTCAAGTGTACGGAGCTGTACAGTGCACACGTATGCGGCACGTATGCTCCATGCGGGCCATTGTCGTCAATGGGGGATGTAGTACCGCTGCAAGCTTGCTGTCTTTAGTGGAAATGAGGTCCTGGGGACAGATTCCTTTAAAGGGTTATACACGAAAACAATTGACTACAAAAAGCTGTCAAAGAGGTTAAAATATTTCAAAAAATCTATATGTAATGGTTTACTGGAATTAAAGATCCTTTATTTGTTATTATGATGCTTGTTCAGCCTCTATTCTGCTCCACACAGAAGCAGATGTGGGAGGGGCCCGGGCACATGCACAGCTGACAGCGGCTGTTATTGCACAACTCAGTGTGCTACAGAGTGTCAGCCTTCAGAGTCTCCTTCCACGCTGCGCTCAAATAGTCCTGCATTTACTGATCCAATAGAAGTCCAATAGAAAGTGTCATAGAAATGTGTTGGTGCAGTCTGTCAAAGCAGTGCAGGGCGCACCAGATATCATGAAGACACGTGACACAGAAATCCTGAATCTGGCGCCCCCTGCACAGGACACTGCACATAGTACACATGTACTATGTATTCTCACAGCATCATGGTCGGTCAGGTTGACAGCATGGCGGAAGTCTAGGTGGTGCAGGTGAGGAAAAACTGACGTGTGCGTCACTCCAAAGTGGCCACTTACCACTGAGGAAGTCACTTTGAAGTGGAGGATACGCATGGAGTTTGCCGTCCCTGCATTCTTCTAGACCTCGACATATTTACACCTTACTGTCCGCTGACCAACAATGCATGCTGCTGAGGATACATTGTTTGCTCTACTTGTATGCATTGATTGTACAAAATTAGGTGCATAGTTGTTTTTTAGACTTTTACTAATAAACTTTTGTATTTTGTATGTTGATTGCATCTCTTTTGTGTATTTGTAAGGAATTGAACAAATCACTAGATAGATAGATATGATAGATAGATAGATATAGTAGATAGATAGATAGATAGATAGATAGATAGATAGATAGATGGATAGATAGATGGATATGTGATAGATAGATGGATATGTGATGATAGATAGATAGATAGATAGATAGATAGATAGATAGATAGATGGATGATAGATGGATAGGTGATAGTATAGATGGATATAGTGATAGATACGATGGATTATGTGATAGATATGTATAGATGATGTGATAGATAGATGGATATGGATAGAAGAGGATATGTGAAGATAGATGGTATGATAGTGGGGATTAGATAGATAGATAGATAGATAGATAGATGGATAGATGGATATGTGATAGATAGATGGATATGTGATAGATGGATATGTGATAGATAGATAGATAGATGGATAGATGGATATGTGATAGATAGATGGATATGTGATAGATATATGGATATGTGATAGATAGATAGATAGATAGATAGATGGATAGGTGATAGATAGATGGATAGATAGGAGATAGATAGATATGTGATAGATAGATAGATAGATGGATATGTGATAGATAGATAGATATGTGATAGATAGATGGATATGTGATAGATGGATAGATAGATAGATAGATAGATGGATATGTGATAGATGGATATGTGATAGATAGATAGATAGATAGATAGATGGATATGTGATAGATGGATATGTGATAGATAGATAGATAGATAGATAGATAGATAGATAGATAGATAGATGGATATGTGATAGATAGATAGATAGATAGATGGATATGTGATAGATGGATAGATGGATAGATAGATAGATAGATATGAGATAGATATGAAAGAGATAGGAGGTAGATAGATAGATAGATAGGAGATAGATAGATGACAGCTTCTCACATGTTACTGATCTTTAGCTACTTCCCTGCTAGTCAGGGACAGGGGCCCCTTTGCCGGACAGCAGGGTAACATGGAGGGAGAGTGAATGGTGGAGAGTACAGGAGGAGGACTGCATCAGCCTGTTACTTGTGTGATCTCTGCAGCCTCCTGTGTGACCTGACTAATGGCGGAGGGAGGAGAGGGCTGCTATATTGCTATGATCTTTGTTAGGGGAGGACTCCTCTGTGCATCAGATGGCCATGTCTGGCTTCAGTTACCTTGTATCTGCTGCTGTAGGCTCCTGTGTAGCTGGTGAGCAGTGTCCATCACAGCACAATCTCTGCCCCTCCTCCTCTCTCACTTACTATTGGCTGCAGTGTGTCAGGTGATCTCTCAGTGTGCAGAGGAGCTGTGAGCCCGTGGAGTGATCTGTAGTGGAGAACAGCTGACTGACTCCTTGTGCGCAGACTCGGCCAGATCAGCTGTTGCTCAGGACGGGACACAGCTACCACCGGGGGGCGCCAGCAACCAGAACAAAAGGAGTTATCTCAGTAAGCCTGCAGATTTTGTAATAAGTGTAAATGGTGAAAGTACTTTTAACAATGCATTGGACCCAATTACATCAATGTGCAATGGTGACATAACCCCTTTGAAGGGATTTTCCACTTTCAGTATATATTTGATATTGTTTTTCTAATGAAAACACACATACACACAGGTGCATGACTCATTAGAGTCACAGTGAGTAATCAGAGCTATGTGTTATAAGAAGCCATGCACCTGTGTGACATCACATGACCATGGACAGGTGTGTGTCCATTGGAAGTAAACTATGAAGCTTTCCATAGACTGACAGAAAATACATTAATACAGAAAGTACCTTGGATGAAGCTGGTGTGAGACATAGTGAAAGATAGGCCATTTTAAGCAGAAGATGATGCATTGTAAATCAGGCTCAGTGGGGCAGATTTAAAAAAAGTGTCCTAAGGTAAAACAGTGCAGCGTTAGATTAGATTAGCCTTATTCTACACCAAATTCTTATAAGTGTCTGGTACTGGGTGAGAAATCTAGTGCAGTATAAGACTGCCTGGTCGTACTTTGCACCTCCTATTAGTTGGCTTACTTTTCGGCAGAAAATTAGGACACAAATCTGTCAGGTCAGCAGTATTTCTGGCACATGGACCTTTTTTGCAGTATGGCCATGCCGGTTTTCATAGGCCACTGCATTTTGTCAAGCTAGTTGTAGGAGAGTCAGAAAACTACAGGTTCTAAAACCCTTTATAAATGCGGTGCAGACAATTTTTAGTGCAAACTAAGACAGGATTCTATCGTAGACAGATTAATAACCCCCGCCCCCACTATGTATGAAAGCACAGAGTCACAGAATGTGCTTCCTCTAGAGGTCTCCTTTAACCTTTCATTTCCAAATTAACTCCTTTCCTCCCAAAAGTCAGAATTTTTCCATTTACAGAGCCATGTATATGGCTTGATTTCAGTGGGATACATAGAGCACATTTACTAAAGCTCTTGTGCCAGTTTTCTGTCAGCCTTTGCACATACTTTTATGTGTAAACTGCTTGCACATGGATTTAAGAAGTGTCTGCGCCACATATGTGTCACACGCGACTCTGTTGTGTCGCGGCTGCCCCTTCACTGAAGGGGGCGTTCCGGTGCACAGTCTGACAATGCGCCACATTAGACATACACAGTCTGACAGAATTTTGTTGCATGCTCCAAGTTAATGGTGCACCAAAAAAAAGTTGTCGCACAGTCGGAGCAGTGCAGGGAGCCCCAGGTTCATAAAGTAGTAGCGTTACTGTGCCTCCGAACGGCACTATATGATATTTCATGCAGTGTATAAGGGAACTGGTAAAAAAAAACATAAATAAGGTTCATTTGATTTATTTGTTTGATATAAGGTTTCATTTGATTTCTAGAGAAAGTTTTGTGATTTTTTTTAATTCATATTTTTTAGACTTTTGGAATCTGGGGGTTCTGGTAATTCATGCAATATACTTGTGTCACGGGTGCTCCCGCAACCTATATCTTGGGTCGTGGGCTCACCCGTGCTCCCCACCATGCTCCAGTGCCCTGCAACTCCAACTCACCTGTCCATGCTCCGGTTCGCCCACCTAGGGTGCGCTTCGGCTCCCGTAGATTTAAAGGGCAAGCGCACCATTATTATTGACTTTGATCCCGTGCTGCCTGCCCTGACCTTCCGCTACGTACCCAACTCCGATCCTGTGCTGCCTGTTTTGACCTTCTGCCTGTCCCCGACCATGAGCTTGCCTTACGATACCATACTTCGCCTTGGCCGCCACCACGGACAAAGTCATGCCTGTGGACCTGGTGGTACCACGCCGCAGCATGTCCAAGTAACTATGGGGCGGGCTCTGGTGAAAACCGAGATGATCCCAAGTATTCGCTTACGCCATAATGTCGTGTTGGAACAACAAGCACAAACCCAACACCAGGCGCCAACCCATAATATAGGCACAATATTCGACTACTAACCCTGAAAAAGTAAATAACACTGTAGCTCTGACATATAAAAAATGTCAACCAAACCCTAAACATGGTCATGGTAAAGTTATTGATTCGCCAAAAATAGCAAAGTGCTTTATTCATGTCGCCGACAAACTGAGAAGCCGATAATCTGCTCATAAGGGGATTCAAGGCGAGTCTGCACACACTACTCATTATCAACATTCACTCCTTATAACCACAGATATTACAAATGTCTGTCTCGATCAACTTGTAAGTGTATTAATAGAAGGTATACTGTAATATTGTCATAGCATACCAATCAAAAAAGGTTAAGATTAACCAAAACTAATCTTTATGTCAAAAAATCAAGTGCTGCAAAACACATAAATCAATAAATATTACAGAGTAGTCATTTGGAAGCAAAAATTGGATCAAAAGAAAACCGAGTACTGTATTTTTCGAACTATAAGGCGCACTAAAAATCCTTTGATTTTCTCAGAAATCAAAGGTGCGCCTTATAGTCCAGTGCGCCTTATATAAGAACCATACTTACGGACAACAGCTGCCTTGAACTGTGTACAGGTCTGCCACCCGCTGGTCATTGACCCTTATAATCCGGTGCGCCTTATATATGAACCTAGACATTTCATCAGGCATTTATTGATGGTGCGCCTTATACTCCGGTGCGCCTTATAGTCCGAAAAATACTGTATTCTCCAAGTTTCAAGTCCACTAAGTGTCCAAGAAAGGGCAGTTCAAAGGTTCATAAACCGTTAAACCTTCCAAGGGACAAGAAATGTAATTTCCATTCCAGGTTAGTATTCAAAGATGTACTATATTAAGTTGTCTTCTATCTATTTCTCCTTTTCTTCCTCCTCAATACAGGATTTGGTAATATATTTTCCAATGCCTTCATATCAGCCGCAGAGAATCGATAGATGCTAAACCAGAGATATTTTGTCAGAACTCCTGATGTCAACCAAAGATGCTCAAATAAGGTGAGTGCCGTATTTTTCGGACTATAAGACGCTTCTTACTATAGGACGAACCCCAGATTTAGGCTTCCAAAAAAAGGAAAAATATATTTTACACCAATTAAAATATCCCTGTTGGTCACACTAAAGCACAGCACACACAGACATACATTTACACACCCATCTCTGCATCATCCATAGTTACACACTCAGCACTGCATCATCCATCCGCATACACACTCAGCTCTTCATCATCCATCCACATACACACTCAGCTCTTCATCATCCATCCACACACACACTCAGCTCTGCATCATCCATCCACATACACACTCAGCTCTGCATCATCCATCCACATACACACCCAGCTCACCTATACACACTCAGCTCACCTATACACACACTCAGCTCACCTATACACACACTCAGCACACCTATACACACACTCAGCTCACCTATACACACACTCAGCTCACCTATATACACTCAGCTCACCTATACACACTCAGCTCATCTATACACACTCAGCTCACCTATACTCACTCAGCTCACCTATACACACACACACACGCACACAGAACCACACACACACACATACTTCCCCCATTCCCCTTCTTCTTACCATGTCCCAGGGCAGTATGGCAGTATGAGACCTGTGGTGATGTAAGAAGCATGTGATCAGTCACATGATGCTGACATCACCGCAGGTCCTATGCCGGTAGGAAGAGAGCAGTGCGGAGGCTCCTCTCTGGGAGATCGGGTGCAGCTCTATATCAGGGCATCACCCAATCTCCCTTACAGCGGTCAGGAGGGTCTGGCAGTGCTGGATCCTCCTGACCTCCGGTCTATAAGACGCAGGCACTTTTTAGCAAGATTTTTTCTTGCTAAAAAGTGTGTCTTATAGTCCAGAAAATACAGTAATACATCAAGACATAAATATTCCTGACCTGCTGAAAGAAATTAATTAATAAGTATTAGATCATGTTGAATGAAACAATGTGACCCAGCGACAGTTATATGAAGTTGAATGTTTATTAAATAAAACAATATGTCCCATCAGTTTGCCTCTGGTGGTATGTGTATAGTTACCTTCTACATACCAAAGGATATGAATATAAACGGGTGTAATCCGGTGCGCCTTATATATGAACCTAGACATTTCATCAGGCATTTCTTTACCATCTCTGTATTGCTCAGGGATTATGTTAATGTTGGAGATTCATCAGCTTATAATGCAAGAGTTATATGTGACCCGGATTGCAGACTTCTCCTTTTACACATGTGATCTCTTTTGTGCTCTCTGTTGGCGATTACTCGTCCAATGGTGTATGTCTTCCGTACTCCCATTAGAAAGCTTAATCCGAGTCCATTCCCATAACACAAGGCTGTGAAAGGTTTAAATCGCTGGTTATTTGGTGCAATCCTACAAAATATAACAAATAAAGAAATAAACTCAGAGCGCAATCTTATCTTGTTATAATATCAAACAAACAAAAGGGTAATACACTATAGTGAAATGACTTGTTATTCATATATAAAAACAAACAACATAAAACAAAAATAAAGTGCTCAAATAGAAGAGTTTAACCATGACCCTTTGTTTGCTGATTAAGGAGTTTCTTCTGCAAAATGCCATGTGGAGTGGCCCACTGGACCTGGACCCCTCCTCTTCCCCAACATTCTCTGGTCCATCCCTTCAGCATGTTACTAGGGGCACAATGCATGAACTCAGGTTTTCTGTTATTTTTGGTACTGAATGACTTGCCTTTAACAGACTAATTTTCCTGCAGCAAATTCTAGATGAGAGATTGGGTATCAGCAAAGGCACAAACCCTCATCTGAACTATGTCCATATGTGGTGTTTTCACATCTTGCCTCAGGGCTTCCCCTAACACCAGGTCTCTGAATTAGTTGTGTTATCCATTAATATTTGTTACCTACCCAGTCAGGATTTGAACTCACACTCTCTACCTCTACTAAGCTACGTATCTAGAGCATTCTATACCACTTGATTGGATCCTCCCAGTTCCCTTACCCTATCTGTGATCTTCATATAAATTTGCCTAGTTTTTTAATTTTATCCAGTTTGGTTTTATACATATTGACAATAAATGACAACCTTGCATCACATTCACTTTGATCTATTGTACAACCCCTATTTTCCTTTTTTGTCTGGTCATTGTATGATGTAAACAAGGTCAAATAGGGTGAGTTGCCCGTTTATGTATTCGTTTTGATCTAAGACGCTTCTTACTATAGGACGAACCCCAGATTTAGGCTTCCAAAAAAAGGAAAAATAATTTTTACACCAATGTATTGATGGTGCGCCTATTACCCGGTGCGCCTTATAGTCCGAAAAATACTGTATTCTCAAGTTTCAGTAGCACTAAGTGTCCAAGAAAGGGCAGTTTCAAGGTTCATAAACCGTTAAACCTTCCAAGGGACAAGAATGTAATTTCCATTCCAGGTTAGTATTCAAAGATTACTATATTAAGTTGTCTTCTATCTATTTCTCCTTTTCTTCCTCCTCAATACAGGATTTGGTAATATATTTTCCAATGCCTTCATATCAGCCCGAGAATCGATAGATGCTAAACCAGAGATATTTTGCAGAACTCCTGATGTCAACCAAAGATGCTCAAATAAGTGAGTGCCGTATTTTTCGGACTATAAGCGCTTCTTACTATAGAGCGAACCCCAGATTTAGGCTTCCAAAAAAGGAAAAATATATTTTACACCAATTAAAATATCCCTGTTGGTCACACTAAGCAGCCCACACACAGACATACATTTACACACCCTCTCTGCATCATCCATAGTTACACACTCGCACTGCATCATCCTCCCATACACACACCAGCTCTTCATCATCCATCCACATACACACTCAGCTCTTCATCATCCATCACCCACACACTCAGCTCTGCATCACCATCCACATACACACTCAGCTCTGCATCATCCTCCACATACACACCCGCTCACCTATACACACTCAACTCACCTATACACACACCAGCCACTATCACACACTCAGCACACCTATACACACACCAGCTCACCTATCACACACTCAGCTCCCTATATCCTCAGCCACCTATACACACTCAGCTCATCTATACCACTCAGCTCACCTATACCACTCAGCTCACCTATACACACACACAACACACCACCACACAGAACCACCACACACACATACTTCCCCCATTCCCCTCTTCTTACCATGTCCCAGGGCCCGTATGGCAGTATAGACCTGTGGTGAGTAAGAAGCATGTGATCAGTCACATGATGCTGACATCACCGCAGGTCCTATGCCGGTAGGAAGAGAGCAGTGCGGAGGCTCCTCTCTGGGAGATCGGGTGCAGCTCTATATCAGGGCATCACCCAATCTCCCTTACACGGTCAGGAGGGTCTGGCAGTGCTGGATCCTCCTGACCTCCGTCTATAAGACGCAGGCACTTTTTAGCAAGATTTTTTCTTGCTAAAAAGTGTGTTTATAGTCCAGAAAATACAGTAAATACATCAAGACATAATATTCCTGACCTGCTGAAAGAAATTAATATAAGTATTAGATCATGTTGAATGAAACAATTTGACCCAGCGACATTTATATGAAGTTGAATGTTTATTAAATAAAACAATATGTCCCATCAGTTTGCCTCTGGTGGTATGTGTATAGTTAACTTCTACATACCAAAGGATATGAATATAAACGGGTGTAAGTGAATAACGTATTTATTAAGGTGTAACCACAAATGGTGTATAAACCCTGCCTTTAATAAGAGCTGTGTAAAAAGGTGTGCTGATTATCACGTCTGCCCAAACCCACATGTATGTACTGGGCCCAGCATTACAAAGAATATGTGTATAAAGTTAATATGTGACCCGTGATATTGGTTATGTACTGTGCTTAAGGCTATAAGGGCCCGTGCTACAAGAGTCCCTAAGGGACAAAAACTAAATGGCCACACCCATGTGTATGTGTGGTGGGAGAGGAGGGCCATACGGGCTCATAGACTAATAACATAAAAACCACCCTTTGAGGTCAATCAATCATTGTGGATAAGGTCCAATACAGATGCAGTCCCAACAAATCTACAATGTGTCTCAACCATTCCTACATTCTGTGGTAGCAAGTTCCACAGTGTTTTACAGTAATGAATACCTATCTTGGACATTGGTGAAACCTTTAGCCCCTCTAACCAGAAATAATTATCCATGTATATAAATGAGCGAGCACTAAAACGCTCGGGTGCTCGTTATTTGAGACAAACTTTTCCTGATGCTCGAGTGCTCGTCTCGAATAACGAGCCCCATTGAAGTCAAGGGGAGACTCAAAGCATTTTTCAATGGACCAGGCTCTGCACAGGGAAGCTTGGCCAAACACCTGGAACCTCAGAAATGATGGAAACACCACGGAAATGGACAGGAAACCAGGCAGGGGTAGCATGCATGGATGATGGCTGCTTAATCGCACCATTATGCCAAAATTATGGGCAACGCATGGCAATGCAGTGAGTGACCGAATATAGGCTAATAGCATCTAAAACATCCCAATAATGACCCTGACACTATAGAAGACGGCTGCAGAGGCAGCGGCAGCAGCGGCAGGCTGAGAGTGGCATGGGCGACATACCCCAAATGGATCAGGCTTCAAACCAATAAAATTCCTTTGGCGAGGATAACGTGTAGCACTGTATGTAGCAGTGTTTTGCCTGGTTAAGGCGGCAGAGAGGAAACCAAGGAGTGAGACAAGAAGCTCTGACATGATTTCCTATGTGAACAAAAGGTTGACAGTTATATATAGTCCGATACACAGATGGTGGCCAGTTCCATAACGTATGGTGAAACAACCCCGAACAAATTGAGCTTGACACACGCTCGTTGATAAAGGGGAGACATGTTGGAGGCAAGCCATGGACGCTTCCATGATTAAGAGCAACAGTATGGGGCATCCATATTGCGCTGCTATGATTGAAACTTCATCTCCAGGCATGGGCGCGACAGATGCGCCGAGTTCAATTATGTATCTGGTGAAAACACCTGAAAATCTGCCTGACAGCTTGTTTGATAAGGGGATGATGTGCTGTATTTCCTCCGTGGCTCAGCTGTCTGGGATTAGACAGTTGAAAATGTTGCGCATGGAGACATTGGTGGACGCTGTAGAGGATCGTTGGTGCGAAATGGACAGGAAACAGCAGGGGCAGTATGCATGGATGCCTCTGAGGCTGCTGCCAGGCGAGCTTTCGCCTGTCCAAGCCCCTGTCTCTCGGCTCCTCCCAAAATGGGCCTGGGGGCCAGAAGCGTTTACTTTGAAAATTAATATTTTCAAACAGGCAGGGTCTTGTTGAATATTTCATCTAGGAAATATGGAATAGCATAGCGGTTCTATTTTTAACGTTTTTTTCGGAATGGGTGCATGATTAAAGAGTGACAGTATGGGGGATCCATATTGCGCTGCTATGATTGCAACTTCAGGTCTCACATGGCGGCGACATGATTGCCGATTTCCATTATGTATCTGGTGAAACACCTGACAAATTCGCCTGACACACTCGTTTGATAAGGGGACGTGGTATGGAGGCAGTAAAGTAGTAGATTAAAGGTTGCTGCGTTAAAACGATGTTAGTTGGATCTTGGGATGGAGCTGGAAGTCGCTGCCCCGTCGAGCTTTCTCCTGTCCAAGCCCCTGCCTCTCGGCTCCTTCCCCCCCAACATGGGCCTGGGGGCCAGAAGCGTTTACTTTGAAAAAATTATAATTTTCAAAGCAGGCGGGGGCTACAAACAGAACTTCTAAGAACCTTTTGTATAAGATCAAATGTAGTAACGTTCTTATAAGTTTGGATTATGGTGGGTGAGGGGAATGTAAACAGATGCGCAAGAAGCGCTGAAATATATATCGGTAATGATATAAATTTTGGCAGTATATTTTGTGGATAACACAGCAGGGTGACGACAAGTTTAAACAAGTTTGATGTGGAAGCCATGAAACAACCAAAAATTCTGCCTGACACAGCTCTTTTTCAAGGGACGATGTATGGAGGCAGCTATATATGGACGACTTTTGGAGGCAGCTATGGAGATCATGTGTGAAGTACATGGAGACAAAGTGTGTAGGCAACTATAAAGATGACGTGTGGAGACAATTAATTTGGATAGTGCCTGTAAGTGGCAGTCCGAAAAAATGTTTTCAACCAGAGGACAGGTAGTGGTCCTCAGAAATTAAATAGATTGAGTGCCTGCTTTAGTGCGACCAACAGGGATATTTTAATTGGTGTAAAATATCCCTGTTGGTCGCACTAAAGCACAGCACACACAGACATACATTTACACACTCATCTCTGCATCATCCATAGTTACACACTCAGCTCTGCATCACCCATAGTTACACACTCAGCTCTGCATCATCCATCCACATACACACTCAGCTCTTCATCATCCATCCACATACACACTCAGCTTAGCTATACATACTCAGCTCACCTATACACACTCAGCTCACCTATGCACACTCAGCTCACCTATGCACACTCAGCTCACCTATGCACACTCAGCTCACCTATGCACACTCAGCTCACCTATGCACACTCAGCTCACCTGTACACACTCAGCTCACCTATACACACACACCTATGCACACTCAGCTCACCTATGCACACTCAGCTCACCTATGCACACTCAACTCAGCTATACACACTCAACTCAGCTATACACACTCAACTCAGCTATACACACTGTCCCAGTGCAGCATGGCAGTATGAGACCTGTGGTGATGTAAGAAGCATGTGATCAGTCACATGATTCTGACATCACTGCAGGTCCTATAGGGGAGAATAGTACGGAGGCTCCTCTCTGGGAGATCGGGTGCAGCTCTATATCAGGGCATCACCCGATCTCCATTACAGTGGTCAGGGGGGTCTGGCAGTGCTGGATCCTCCTGACCTCCCGTCTATAAGACGCAGGCACTTTTTAGCAAGATTTTTTCTTGCTAAAAAGTGCGGCTTATAGTCCAGAAAATACGGTAACCACTTAATTCACACTTTGGTTTGAATATCTATGTTATATATTAAATAGGGATTCACTGACATGTTATGCCTACACAGTACATATTTGTGTAAAACCTTGTCTGATTGTCAGTTGTGTTCATTTAATATTGTATAAAAGCTTCTATATACATGTTATCCATTGGAGCTCCCGTTCCATGTTGATAATGTGGCCAATCTTGAAAATGCTTTCTGTAATACTAAATGCTAAATGCAAGGATAACTCTGCCCAGGACCCCCTTTATGGACAATTTGAGATGGAGAAACAACCAGTGAGTATGTTCAGTAGATTTTACATTTTCTGTTCTCCAGAAGTTAATGTAAAAGAAATAAATCACAAAAACAGTAATCCAACGTACACATCCATCAATAGATTTTAGGAATAGGTGCTCAATCTTAAAAATAGTTATTGCATTGAATTTTAATATCTGAATATACACACACACACACACACACACAGAAACACACACTTTCCCCATTCCTCTTCTTTTCACCCTGTCCCAGTGCAGCATGGCAGTATGAGACCTGTGGTGATGTAAGAAGCATGTGATCAGTCACATGATGCTGACATCACCGCAGGTCCTGTGCCTGTAGGAAGAGAGCAGTATGGAGGCTCCTCTCTGGGAGATCGGGTGCAGCTCTATATCAGGGCATCACCTGATATCCGTCACAGCGGTCAGAAGGGTCTGGAAGTGCTGAATCCTCCTGACCTCAGGTCTATAAGACGCAGGGACTTTTTAGCAAGATTTTTTCTTGCTAAGAAGTGTCTTATAGTCCAGAAAATACGGTAATAACACTTTGTAGTTACACACAGTAGTATGGTAAGTATCTGTAATATGGGGCAGTAGGAGACTGTTACAGGTAAATTGATGATAGAAGGTCGATATGAAAGATCCTAAAGATTAATAGATGCAAAACTATAAAGTAGATTACATACACAGTAGATAGATAACAAAAGATGGATAGATATGAGCAATAAATACAGTAGGAAAGGTAGAAGATTGATTGATGGATTGATGGATAGACAATAGATAGGACATATAAACAGATATATAAATGTTTAGATAGCTTATAGGAGATGGATAACTAGATAGATGGTAATAATAACCCTTATTTATATAGTGCCATCAAATTCCGTAGCGCTTTACAAATCACAGGGAACATATACAGATACTATATTACATTACACAGAACAAATAGTCATATGGAACAATAGGAGTGAGGGCCCTGCTCACAGAACTTACAAACTATGAGGATGAGGGTGTTGACACAAGAGGTTGTACAATTGTCCAACCATTTTTTTTTTATAAGGGAACAATATAAAATAATTTAATAAATAAGTTAATAAATAAAAATTCTGCTGCTTGAACCAGCCATCAGCCGCCATCTTATTTACAGGGTCCGAGGTGAAAAAGACTGCAGAGAAGCCGGGATCTGCGGTTTGCCGGATAACAGATGGGAGATAGGACAAAGGATGGATTGGTAAAGGGAGAGTTGGCGTTTCATGCAGTTAGCGAGTGTGATAGGCTTGCCTAAAGAGATGGGTTTTAAGAGCACGTTTGAAGCTTTGGAGGGTGGGTATTAGTCTGAGAGTCCGGGGAAGGGCATTCCAGAGAATTGGAGTGACTCGAGAGAAGTCCTGGAGATGTGCATGGTAATAACTGCAAAATACCTATATACTGTATGTAGTATGGCAGTATATGGTAGTATCAATCAGACAACCTAGGATTAAAGTACCCTTGGGGGGGGGGCTAACCAGCTGAGCTGCATGGCCGCATAGAGGAGTAGCGCCATGCCCAAAGCCATGATATCCAGCGACTAAAGCCAGCAACCACCTGCTAGAGCAGCTAATACAATTACCCCGACATCGGAGGAATAAGAATGAGTTCCACGAACAGGAAAAGGACGTCGAGAGATGACGACAAGACGCCCAGGCAGCAGAGCTCAGCGGTACCAGGGAAATGCAAACATGGCGCCAAGAAGCCCAAACAGCAGCTCTCACCGCTCCCACAGCACGCTCAGCAAAGGAGCAAGAGAGTGCTGAAGATACCACAGCCAGGGGACCAGGGGAAAAGCGGCACAGGTCAGCGAAAAACCCCTTTGAGGATGAGGAGACCCCTTTGCCCAGAGCCTGTTGGACGCCCTGGAGCCCCATTTCCAAGACTCTGTGCCAAGGAGCTCCATGACGCAGCACGCAGTGCTTTATGGGCTGTTCCAGGGCACTCATGCCATAGAGCAGTGGTGGCGAACCTATGGCACGGGTGCCAGAGGTGGCACTTAGAGCCATTTCTGTGGGCACTCAGGTTGTCACCCCAGGACAGAGTTCACCAGAAAGGAGCAAATCCACCGAATCTTCCTGCAGTCCCAGGCAACTTAAGAGATGCTGCTCTCAGCGCTATTTTAAAGCAACACTTCATTGGCCATTTGGAACTGCAGGAAAAGTGAAAAGGTTTGGACAGAACTGCAATATCTTTGGAGGTCCTTTTGCTAGACCAACCATTCTTCCTGTACAGAGAGACCCTGGAGAGAAGCTACAATAACAGTCTGAATTTCAACTGTATTAGTGGCCTCAGGGGGCCGATACAATTGAAAGATGTGTAAAAACAGGTAGCAATAAGTTACTGCATAAAATGCCCTGTTGGCACATCATGGTAAATAAGTGGATTTTAGTTGTCACTTGGGCACTCGGTCTGTAAAAGGTTCGCCATCACTGCCATAGAGGATATCCAAGCCATCTGGCTCCTTATAAATTGCTATATGGACGTCTTATCTGTGAGGACACAGTATGAACTAGACAGGGTAACGCTTAACTGGATTTGGACCCCCTGCTGTGAGCTAGGTTCGCCTCCCCGGGCGCCCACCGCCTCCCTCAGGGAGAATCCATGCGGAAGCCGCTTTTTTTATGGACTTTTTTAGAAGACATCTACGCTTTGCACAAGTTCAGGACTTTTGTATGAGATGCTGGACTTTGCTTAGATTAGGTGTGTTAGGAAACGTAGGCTGTGTTTATCTGGCAAACGCCAGAAAACAATCACTTTTCACTTGATTTGTACTTTTGCAGGGGATTGTGGGTCATGCATACATTATGCAAATGGACCAAACCAGGACGTGGACTTTTGCTAGGTTCCCTTCCTTATTTTGCCCCCTTCTGTGTCTGTTTTTCAATAAAGCTTCGGGCAAGTGTTACCCCCACCCTCTCCCCTTTCACCCTGCACCCTTTTCCGTTTTTACACTTCGTCGTTGCCGTAATTGAAATGCAATGCGTGTTTAGTTAGGTCAATTGAGCGAGCAGTTTGCTAGTATAGTGTTTTCATGGCATAGTTGAGGATTATACTACTGTCTGCGATGAACACTATGTATGAATCTTAATTTATTGTATATGTCGCGTTGCAGTCTGTGCTGCACCAGTATGTATGTATGTATGTATGTATGTATGTATGTATGTATGTATGTAACTTTGACTTATGCTCATTCAATAAAGCCCTTTTAAAGATATGTTAATGAAACTGCGCAGTTCTATTCATAAAGACCTGTCCCAACTAATTATTCCACTTCAAACTATGGTCAATGATCTGGGAGAAAGAGTCTGACAAACAGAAAATAGAATGACATCTTTTACCAGCGCCCATAACGCACTAGTATATGCGCATAATGATACCAAAGAAAAAAACTCTAAGATACAAGCAAAACTAACTGACTAAGACCGCAGCAGCCGCAACAACATAAAGCTCAGAGATATCCCAGAAAGTATCCTGGGACAAGACCTCAAACAATACGTACAGAAATTAACTAATTTACTGCCAGAGAAATTTACTGCCAGAGCTGGCTGATTACAAACTATGTCTAGACAGGGTACACCGGGTACCCAAGCCAGCTAATCTACCAGACACAGTACAGAGAGACACCCTGGCCAGGTTCACTTTCTTCCATGTACTGTAAAAGAGGCATTGCTCACGCAATCAAGAATACTCCAAACCTTACCACAACCGTACGATAACATCAAAATGTACACTGATTTATCAGCAGCAACTTTGCTGCAAGAAGAGAATTTATGAATTTAAGCATCTGGGGTATAGACAGTTGAACGTTGCGCATGGAGACATTGGTGGACGCTGTGGAGGATCGTGGAGGCGAAATGGACAGGAAACAGCAGGGGCAGCATGCATGGATGCCTCTGAGGCTGCCTAATCTTGTGATGGAGCTGGCGGTCCTGGGGGCCAGAAGCGTTTACTTTGAAAAATTTATAATTTTCAAAGCAGGCAGGGTCGTTTGAATATTTCATCTAGGAATAATGGAATAGCATAGCGGTTCTATTTTTTATTTTTTTCGGAAATGGTTCCATGATTAAGAGCGACAGTATGAGGCATCCATATTGTGCTGCTATAGCAAATCAGACAGATTGGGGTATGTCTTGAGGAAACGCTGAACTATGAGATTTAACACATGGGCCAGGCATGGCACATGTGTCAGTCTGCCGAGTTGCAGAGCTGCCACCAGGTTACGGCCGTTGTCACACACAACCATGTCTGGCTTCAGGTTCAGCGGTGCCAGCCACAGATCAGTCTGCGCCGTGATGCCCTGTAATAGCTCTTGGGCGGTGTGCCTTTTATCGCCTAGGCTCAGCAGTTTGAGCACCGCCTGCTGTCGCTTAGCGATGGCACTGCTGCTGTGCCTAGAGTTACCGACTGATGGCGCCATGCCGGTCCCAGCCTCCTCCAAGTTAAGCCAATGTGCCGTCAGCGATATACAGTGGCCCTGCCCGGCAGCACTCGTCCACGTGTCCGTGGTCAGGTGGACCTTGTTAGAAACGGCGTTGGTCAGAGCAGAGATGATGTTGTCTGACACGTGCTTGTGCAGGGCTGGGACGTCACATCGGGAAAAGTAGTGGTGGCCGGGGACCGAATACCGAGGGGCGGCCGCCGCCATGAGGTTTCAAAAGGCCTAGGTCTCTACCATCCTATAGGGCAGCATCTCCAGGCTAAGCAGTTTGGAGATGTGGACGTTGAGGGCTTGGGCGTGTGGGTGGGTTGCACTAAACTTCCTTTTGCGCTCCAGCGTCTGGGGTATGGAGAGCTGAACGCTGGTGGATGCTGTGGAGGATCGTGGAGGCGACCGGTACTCCATGTGTTACAAACATTCCTTATGCTTCCCACACAACAAGGCAAGTCAACAGGTGCAATGGTAAAATATCGACTTCTTTATTATAATAATAAAAACAGCTAACACTAGGGAGGAACAATAACCCGAGGTTATCAAACCTGGATTCAGCGACATAAATAACAGCACAAATTATACAGACTACAATTATTACAACATATTGTGCAACCATAGCATGTACAATTCCATTGTACCATACCATGAGACTTGAAAAAAAATAGAAAATTTCTTCATGTATTTCCATTCCGTATGCCCCATAGGAGTCTATCGGAACGTGTAAAATATGGTTTTCCTAAATAAACTCATGATAACACATTCTCTAATTCACTTTTATTCACAAAAATACAGCATTTCACAGATAAATTTACAGCCAGGCTCTATCAGTCCTAGTGTATACAATTTGCCCCTGGATACGAATGTAAATCTTCTGACTATGGTTGGGTTCTCATTAATCGCTTCTCTTGTCTGCACACTGGAGTGTTCTCTGCCTCCTGCCCCTCTTCCTGCAAAACAAGGCCAACTCAGACACAGACAATACCTGCTGGCAAGCAGAGTGAAGAGACTTACTCTATAAGCTACAGACAAGATAAGGTCTTTATCCAGGGGAGGGGGAGGGAGGCCTATAGCAGAACATGCGTTAAAGGTGAGTTAGCAAAGGTGAGGGTGTCATTGTGTTTTATATCTATTTAATGGATCTCATCATCTCACATCTGTCTCTATGTGTCAGATACTAGTAGAATGACTAGTAAACTAGACTAGACTAGTAAATAAAAGTGAAGATAAACCCTGCTCCCTTATACTCTGAGAACCAGTGGCATAACTTGAAGTTGATGGGCCCCACTGCAAAGTCTGTGCAAGGCCCCTGACTATAATGTATGGTATATAGTACTAGTCTTTTCATATGGGAAATTGACACCTTATGGGCCCCCTAAACCTCATGGGCCACGTTGCAACCACACCCTTTGCACCCCCTTTAAGTTATGCCCCCGCTGAGAACATTTAAAGCACACAGCATCTCATAGCACAGAGGAATCCTGAAGTATCTGCTTTGAGAGTCCCCGTTCACACTGGAAGTTTACACTGACCATAACTGAGTTATAGGAGCTAAAACAGCAATTGTACATTAAGGGGTTAAAAATATCTTTATTGTGTAATCATCACTAGGGAATTAAAACCCTTTAAGATTTCTAGATCTCCTTTTGTCATTATGCAACAGGAAACTTCATTCTTTACTTAATAAGTAAAGTAATAAGTTAATAAACACTGGTTTACTGTGTGATGTCACACGGCTCTAATTACTCTATCTTAAAATGAGTCCTGCACCTGTGTAACATCACATGACAATGGACCGGTGTTTATCTACAGGAAGTAAAGAATGAAGTTTCCTGAAGAGATCTAGAAAAACCGTTAAGAATTGAAACCGAAAGTATATTGGAAAATTGTATAACTTTTCATTAAATACAAAATATCCATTATTTACTGGAATGTGCTTAAAGTGGACAACCCCTTGAAGCAATTTCCTCTGTGTTAGATCTATTGGTCGGACAACAGGTCCAAGAATGAGCCTGCTATCAAACCTCAGACCAACAACACACATCTAGATATCCCACCGGAATATGATGTAGCAACACATTGCCCATGAGTAACCCGAATATCGCAACATGGATAGTATTTTAAATCATACAGACTACAACTGTTGCAAAAGTACTACAAGACCCCTTGTTTATTATCTGGTCTAATCTCAGCAATGCACCCTAAAAGTACTAATTCATACACTATCCTGTTGAGATACCAGACGCCATGATTCATATGTGCTGCATAGGCATTGCCACGTGAGCAGCATGTGATCTATCAGTGTGTAAAGAAATTGCAAGAAACTCACTGTGCCCCCTACTGGTCAGAATCATCATGTACTGACATGTTAAAGGGAACCTGCCACCACGATTCTACCTATAAAGGTAGAACGGGTGGTAGGTGGATGCAAGGGACGTGAGGATAGTTCTTTTTAGAGCTAACCCTCACGTCCCCGCTAACTTTTGGTAAACTTTATTTAGCTAATATGTAAATTTTGTTATGCGGCTACTGGGGCGTTGAGTAGCCGGGCACGGGGCTACACGGCGCGGCTACTCCATGCCCCAGTAGCCACGTTACTCCTCCTACCCTGTTGTGTGCGACAAAGTGGCTACTGCGCATGCGCAGTAGCTCCGGTTTCGGAGCTGGGGCTGCTCAGCCACGGGCCTGCCACGGGTGCGCAGCTACGAGGAGCTGCGCGCAGCACACAACAGGGCAGGAGGAGTAACGTGGCTACTCCACGCCCCAGTAGCCGCATAACAAAATTTACATATTAGGGGAATAAAGTTAACTTAAAGTTAGCGGGGACGTGAGGATTAGCTCTAAAAAGAACTATCCTCACGTCCCTTACATCAACCTACCACCTGTTCTACCTTTATAGGTAGAATCGTGGTGGTAGGTTCCCTTTAAACTTCCAGACATCCAATGAATTTAAAATAAATATGGTAACTGGACTGAATAATAACTAAAACCACAAACTTCTTCATATAAATCGATTGGCCATAAAAAATATGGCATAGAACTGAGCAAAGTATAGATGATCCAGTGATATGATACGAGCAATGTTAATGACAATTAGTATGTTCAGCATTTACTCACATTAAATACAGAATGCATGCAATTTTCAGATCAGTCCAATGTATTTAGGTATAGATGACTATTATGTGAGGCGTCTGAAACCATTGATTTTGTTGGCAAAAACTTTATGACTAAGAAACCAGATTATATCCAATGAATTCGAGGACTCCTGCTTTGGATAGATTCCATGAATTTGTTGAACAAGATTTAACCCTTTTGAGTAATACCAGAAACGTTATATCCTTACAAAGAGGGAATCTAAAGTTGTTAAATAGCTTAAGGATAATTTGGATATTGTAATCAGAGCTGCAGATAAGGGGGGGGCAGTCATCCTCCTGAATGCAGCCCTGTATAAGTATGGAACCCTATTAGAGCATACTATTTCCTACATGAACTTTCATCTTAATAAAAGGATCTCTTTGGGGGGCAGTTTATAATCTTATTTTATTATTAATCTTATTAATCAGGATACATAATTTCCTGTTTGGTTAGCGATAGGCTAGTTTGCACTTTTTAACTCCAAGACGTTTTTCACCCCTTACCACCCCTTGATAAGATAGGGTGATAGAAACACATGTCGGGGAGGTGATGGGCCAACGTCTTCAACTGTGCCTTGATACAGTTCGACTCTAGGTCATAGCGTTTTGTGGTCTGTCTTTTTATAGTACTTGTGTAATAGCCATAGTGCGTTTTTTGATGTGATGTACTGTTATACCACTTGCATTTTATTGTATGGATTTATATTTGTTTGGCATAACGCTGCCAAGCACTTTAATCCGCTTGTGTACCCGCCTCTGGGTTTTTAAACTTAATTTTTATGTATGTATTGAATAAAATATTTATTTTTATGAGTTATATGTAGACTGGTGCTCCTCTTTTCCTGCATGGCCTGTTTCTGTCCAGTAGGGGGACACAGTGAGTTTCTTGCAATTTCTTTACACATCGATAGATCACAAATTGCTCAAATATCAATCCCCCTGCAGCAAATATCAATCATGGCGTCTGGTTATACCTCAACAGGTTAGTACATTGGGTAGATTAGACTAGATGTGCTAATAAACATGGTGCTAAGTTATAGTTTTGCAACAGTTGTAGTCTGTATGTATGATTTTATAATACTATCCATGTTGAGGTAGTAAGGTTTCTCATGGGCCATGTGTTGCTACATCATATTACAGTGGGATATCTAGCTGTGTGTTATTGGTCTGTGGTGTGATAGGAGGCTCATTCTGGGACCTGTTGTCCAACCCATAGATCTAACACAGAGGGAATTGTTTATACTTGCCACACACTCTTTTGATATGTAAGTAGGAATCTATGCCATGTCCCTTAGGCTACGTGCACACTACCGTTATTGTGGCCCTCATCTGTAACCAGGTCCCAGAGCAGTGACCTGGCAGGGTGGATACGCTGCAAAATATAGGACATGTACTATTTATTTCCGGATTGTGGCAGCTCGGTTTTCTATGTAGAGAGCTACCCCACACCTGTTTCTAAACTCGGCTTTGTGTACATTGCCTTAAATGTATATTTTTCCAATGTTTACATTTGATTAACAAGGTTTTATGTAATACTCTCTTAATAATTGTAGTCTGTATGATTATTGCTATTATGTATATCGCTGTTTTTAGGTTTCTCTCTCTCTCACTATACTTTAGTGTATTCTTTAGGTGTGTTTGACTGCTCTGCGGTTTGTCAGCAGGTGCATTCTGGGACCTGTGGTATGTCCAATAGACCTTTTACAGAGGAAACTGTTTAATATGGGGCATATATATTCTTTTTCATAGGAACTTTTGCCATCAATAGATGCAAGTTTATATTTTATCCCTACGTAACTGAAACAGCAACACATTTTTGTTCATGTATGAATCAATTCAGGCCATGACTAAGACTTGATAAAGTTTGGAAAGCGAGGGTCATTGTTCCACCCCACGGTGTTAGCTAGATGTTTTTATTATTAAAAAATGATTCTTATTATAAAACGAAGA
The DNA here is from genome assembly GCA_019512145.1 of Engystomops pustulosus. Lineage (NCBI taxonomy): Eukaryota > Metazoa > Chordata > Amphibia > Anura > Leptodactylidae > Engystomops > Engystomops pustulosus. The sequence goes on from CM033643.1 coordinate 179,491,809, forward strand.
ATTCAATATTTTATTACAGCAACCGTGGACACCTTGTTGTGACGAAAGCACATGGAATGTTTGTGCGATATTGTCCAGGTGTCTTCAAATCTGCGGCATTGCACCAAGGAGGATGCTAAAGTGTTTTTTTCTAAGAGGAGATTGGGGTGAGCTGTGCTGAATATTTTTATGAACCTGTATTCCATGTGTTGTCTGACTAGGAGTTTCTGTCCTCAGGGATATCCTCAGCCTCCATAACTTTTTTTTTGTCTTGACTGCATCTGCCTGGCAATGGTTTCAGTGGTCCTTGGTCCAAATAGATAACCTTACAGAGCATAGTTTCATCACCATCATCTGTTTTCTATCACTAAGCCGGTTGTTAAACCAAAAAGACATATTTTCCCAAAGTCTCCACAGTTGTTTCCACAAAATGAACACTTGGTTTGTCGCAATCAACGTCCATGTATGCTGAATAAACAATATAGGCTTTATTGGTGTGTGCTGCTTCATTTTCCCTATACGTAATGAAGCTTACTTAGCTCCAGCATAACACCACCCTTTAATCTTTCGCCTCCTTATTGCTGTGGACTTGCTGGATTGCCTGGAGCAGTGATCTGAAGGGAGTTCCTTAGCATTTACTATATAAGAGGAAAAATGAGGTGCTGGATTACAACATGCTTAATACCGAAAACATTCCATTCTTTCTGTTCAAAGTTTCTGGCAGTATAGATTATCCCCCTTTCCCTGTTCAGAATACGTGCACACTCCAAAGAGCAAGGTATACAGTACAAAAAAGTGGAACTTTCATTCTTTGTCTGCATTGTTACTACTAATGACAGTACAAAGCCAGTCAAATAACTGTTAATTCATTTTCTAATCGGCCTTCAGAGAAAATAAGAGATGGAACCAATTGTATTCTATCATTTGGCACAATGTTCCATATGCACTGTTTGTTTTCTAGTTATTCCACAATCAAACAAAATATTAGCAGAGACACTCCAGTTTATGAGCACACAATCCATAGTAAAAAGGTGTAGTCCATCTTCCAAAGATCACATCCACCATGGAAATGTAGTAAAACTTTTACATACTTTAATTCAGTTCAGGTAAAAACATCATATCAGGATACAAAGGGCATAGCAACTCGACTCCAACCTATGCGTTTCAGATACAACTATCCTTATTATGCTATTGTTTTAAACCCATTTTATCATATATACTAACAGCATTAATAACAACTAATAACACTCCCACATAGTGCCATGAGCATCACTACACAAGCTAGGCATTGTCTCACAAACCATAAGGCTTCTTAGCAACTACAGTACTGATCATACATAGACAGAAGTAGCCTCCAAGAGCTGAAAATTCTGCTTCTATTAGTTACAGGACTACATGACAATTTCTCAAGGCCAGGACTTATTGCTGCCTAGATAACGTTTACTCTGGACTCTTCACACTGTGCCTCTGAAAATACCACAGTCACTTAATGTATAGGGGGTCATTTACTAAGGGCCCGATTCGCGTTTTCCCGACGTGTTACCCGAATATTTACGATTTGCGCCGATTTCCCCTGAATTGCCCCGGGATTTTGGCGCACGCGATCGGATTGTTGTCTCTTAACCTTTGATTAACCCTGGTTCGGTCACTTGTGTTACTAACTCATACCATTTTCCAGTTGGAGTCAGGATATCTGATCCCTCTGATAAGTAATATCTGTTATTCTCAAGAATTAAGAAAGGAGGGAGATGGATTATTACTAATTTTACTACTAACACTCTGTTATTGTCAATGGTAAGGAAAGGATGGACAGGGGCTGTTATTATTATTAATACCTGATCAGCTGATATTTGACGATCTGTCCATTGTATGTGTTCAGTGATATTTAGGAAGGACGGGGAAGGAGAGGGGAGAGGGAAGAGGAGAAAGGAAAGGAGAGAAAGAGAGAAGGGAGGAAAAAGGGGAAAAAAGAAATGGCACCAAAAATAGACAACTCAAAGAAAAGAAAATCACAAGGAACTACCTCGCCCAAAGAAAAAGGGTCCCATAGGGGTGAGAACAAGCTCAACTAGAGCAGAAGAGATGACTCAGGAAGATCATGAGCCTAAGAGAGCAGGTGTAGAGGAGGCGGGTACAGAAAGCGGGGCGGAAAGCAATGTAGTTATGGATAAGAATTCGGTCTCTGAAATCCTGCAAGCCATAAAAAACTGCAACTCCTCTATTCTGGATTTGACCAATAAATTTGATTCAGAAATTACATCTATAAGGGGAGAGTTAAAGAAAATAAGATAGGAGAATTAACAAAAGAAGTGAGTAATTTGAAGAAAGAGGTAAATTCACTTAGGGAAGGTAAGAGCTCTCTACAAAAAAAAATTGACAAGATGGAAGATAGATCCCGTGGGGCCAACATACGAGTAGTTGGCATGCCAGAAGGGACAGAAGGGGGAAACCCCACAAAGTTTATGGAGAACTGGCTCCTTGAGACAACGGGAAGAGAGCATCTATCTTCCTTCTTTTGTGTGGAAAGAGCACATAGGATACCTGGGAAGCCACCTCCACCAGGAGCTGGGCCAACTCATTTGATTGTCAAATTACTATTGTCCAAAGACAGGGATGTAGTGCTAAAGAATGTAAGGGAGAAAGGGGAGGTGTTCTGTGGAAACTCTAAAATTATGCTTTTTCCAGATTACTCCAAGGCCACACAAAATAAAAGGAAGAGTTTTTATGATGTTAAAAAGAGGTTACAGAAGGCCAACCTTAGATATTCTCTCCCTTTTCCCTCCAAATTAAGGGTCATATACCAAGATAAAGCCATTTTTTTCGACACATCAGATCAAGCGATGGAGTGGCTAGACTCTTAAGGGCTATGAGGTCATAGGCTTTGATAAGTGTCATCTACACAAATATGTTTTTTTGAAATGCTGTAGGAAGGTTTGGTGGAAGTACGGCTGAGAGGGGGGTCAATGGAGGGGTGAGGTTGTAGTGGAGAGGACCACAAGAATTTTGTGGACCAATCAGAGGGGATGGGTACTCGGCAGGAGAGGGGAGGTCTTTTTTTTTTTTTCTGATTTATGAACACCAAGGTATTGATTTGGAACGTTAGAGGGCTTGGGGAAACTACTAAAAGAACTGTGATCTTCGATTGTATTCATAGACATCTGCCAGCTATAGTAGTATTAACAGAAACACATTTAACACAGGATACTATATTCAGATTACAACGGAAATGGTTAGGTATTCAGTATCATTAATGGCTTATCAATCTATCAAGGGGTGTCAGCGTACTGATCCATCATAAAATCGACCTTAAGGTTTTGAAATCAAAAATTATGGTCGGTACGTTTTTATTGATGGCATACTGGAGGGTCTTAGGTGTGTACTGTCTTTTGTCTATATCCCACCACCCTATTCACCGGATGTTATTAGGCAATTGCTTTTCTTTTTGGAAAACTGCCCCAAGTGCCCTGTATTTTCCTGTGGAGATTATAACTGTATAATGGATCCAAATTTGGATAGAGTGTCAACCGACCTTACTAGAAAGATAGATGGGGAGTCACCATTAAGGAAAATTTGTCATGAAGTAGGGTTATTGGATATATGGAGGCAGAAATACCCCCAAAAAATGGCATACTCCTGCTTTAGCAGATCCCATAAAGGGATGTCGAGGATAGATCTCGCCTTGGGTAACGATGTTAGTATGGACTATGTGGTAAAAATTACTTATGAAGCCAATAGCATATCGGACCACTACCCTTTGGTGCTTGATCTTAGAAATAAACGGGAAAGGGGGGGAAGTTCGATACTATTTAGAATCAATGTCCATTGGTTGTCAATCCTGGATATAGATCAAGTTTTGATGGAGGAGATTAAAACGTTCTGGGAAGAAAATAAGATCGATATGGATATGAAGATTGCACATATCACATATCCGGGGTTTCTTATATAATAAAATACAATGGGTAAAAAAAAGACAAAACGTAAGCAAGAAGAAAGGTTAAAGGAGAATATTTAAGAAAGTAAGGAGAAGTTTAGAGCTACCCCGAAAAACGAGAATTTTGAGAAAGTGAACAGAGCCCACAAGGAACTTGCAGATGTGTTACTAGAGAAGGCAGAACATGCTAGGTTTTTGCAGGGTATAAAAAGCATTGTGAAGGGGGAAAACCAAGGAAGATGTTGGCTAAGGTGGTACAAAATCAGGAACCAAATGTGGGGATAAATGTAATTAGGACCAGTACGGGGATCTTTATAAATGATAAAATTAAAATTCAACAGGAGTTTGTAAAATTCTTTTCAGAATTATATATCTCAAACACCACACAGGGAGTAGATAAGGTTAGAGAATATCTTGAGGGGATTGAACTACCCTAACTAACAGATATGCAAAAGGGACAACTCGATGACCAGATCACGGAGAATGACCTAAAAGAAGCTCTCAAGACAATATCTGGGAATACTGCCTCCGCTTCAGATGGAATACCATTTGAGATATACCGTAGGTGTGGGAAGGTTCTAATACCTATCCTTTTGGAGGTCTTGAACTACTCTTTGAAGGAGGGTGAGTTACCAGTCTCGATGAGAGAGGCTATTATTACACTTATCCCTAAAAAAAATAAAATTGACACAGAGATAGAGTCCTATCGCCCAATATCCTTACTAAATACGGATATTAAAATCTATGCGAAAGCATTAGCAATAAGAATTAAAACGGTTGTGGGAGGATTGATACACCAGGATCAGTCAGGGTTTATCTCAGGCAGATATGTGTCGAACAATGTGAGGAGGATATTTGCTGGGATACAACTGGGCCGGGGGGAGACCCGCTCCATCCTGTCAATTGACGCAGCTAAAGCGTTTGACAGGGTGGAGTGGGTCTTCCTTCTGGACTCTTCACACTGTGCCTCTGAAAATACCACAGTCACTTAATATATAGGGGGTCATTTACTAAGAGCCCAATTCGCGTTTTCCTGACGTGTTACCCGAATATTTACGATTTGCACCGATTTCCCCTGAATTGCCCTGGGATTTTGGCGCACGCGATCGGATTGTTGTCTCTTAACCTTTGATTAACCCTGGATCGGTCACTTGTGTTACTAACTCATACCATTTTCCAGTTGGAGTCAGGATATCTGATCCCTCTGATAAGTAATATCTGTTATTCTCAAGAATTAAGAAAGGAGGGAGATGGATTATTACTAACTTTACTACTAATACTCTGTTATCAACCTATTCGATATTACTATGAGTTAAGAGACTCGACTCTTCAAAGAACTAACATATGTTATACTTTGAAGAATGGACATGCATTATTACTAGAGATGAGCGAACATACTCGTCCGAGCTTGATGAGCTGTGTCAGGCAGAATTTTGGGTTGTTTTCATGGCTTCCACATCAAACTTGTTAACTTTGTCGCCACCCTGCTGTGTAATCCACAAAATATACTGGCAAACTTTTATCATTTACCGATATTATTTGAGCGCTTCTTGCTCACCTCCTTTGGTTCCTCTCTGCCACCCATTGGTTTTAAGCCTGAGTCCATTTGGGGTATGTTGCCAAGACACTCTCTAGCCTGCCGCTGCTGCCGCTGCCTCTGCATAGTCCCCTATAGTGTCAGGGTCAATTATTGGATGTTTTAGATGCTATCTAGCCTCATTCGGTCACTCTGTCATGGCCATGCTGTTGCCCATAATTTTGGCATAATGGTGCGATTAAGCAGCCTCAGAGGCATCCATGCATGCTGCCCCTGCTGTTTCCTGTCCATTTCCGTGGTGTTTCCATCCTTTTCTGAGGTTCCCAGGTGCTTGGCCAAGCTTCCCTGTGCAGATCCTTGGTCCCCTTGAGAAATGCTCGAGTCTCCCATTGACTTCAATGGGGCTCGTTATTCGAGACGAGCACTCGAGCATCGGGAAAAGTTTGTCTCGAATAACGAGTACCCGAGCATTTTAGTGCTCGCTCATCTCTAATTATTACTAAACATCTAACTCTATGACTCAATTGGAAGTTTAATTATATTGAGAATAAGAGCCTAACAAGCACAGAATTGGTGTTTCCTCCTCAGTCTATGTTTAGTGTTTGTGTCCCTGTGTGCTCCTGACTTAGATTGTCTATTAGATGGACCTGTGATACCCGATCTTTTTGTTAATTAATTATTGTCAGTTCTAAACGTTAAGGAAAGGTCGGATTTGGACTACTATCATTAATATTTGTTTGTTGTTTTTTTTTTTTATCAACTGTGTAATTGTCTATATCCTTTACTGATTGAGATAAGATATTTGATCCCTTGAGTAATTTTTTGCAATTGTCAATGGTCAGGAAAGGATGGACAGGGGCTGTTATTATTATTAATACCTGATCAGCTGATATTTGACGATCTGTCCATTGTATGTGTTCAGTGATATTTAGGAAGGACGGGGAAGGAGAGGAGAGGGGAGAGGAAAGAGGAGAAAGGAAAGGAGAGAAAGAGAGAAGGGAGGAAAAAGGGGAAAAAAGAAATGGCACCAAAAATAGACAAATCAAAGAAAAGAAAATCACAAGGAACTACCTCGCCCAAAGAAAAAGGGTCCCATAGGGGTGAGAACAAGCTCAACTAGAGCAGAAGAGATGACTCAGGAAGATCATGAGCCTAAGAGAGCAGGTGTAGAGGAGGCGGGCTGCAGAAAGCGGGGCGGAAACCAATGTAGTTATGGATAAGAATTCGGTCTCTGAAATCCTGCAAGCCA